>BQNB010047441.1:0-43115 GCA_026074375.1 Tanacetum coccineum | reverse complement strand
TCTCTGAAGAAAAAGGGGGTACAAAAGGAGTATGTATCCAAACAGGGTTTGTCAAGTCTTCCAAGGGTGTCAAATCTTTTAAGGGTGAACCATCTGTGCATAAAGATCCAAGTTTCGAAGATCTTGATGATTTTGTGGATGTGGATGATACATTGGACTACATGAAGACTGAGGATGATTAAGATAAGGGAAGGACAAGCTCTGTGGTGTTAGAAGAGAAGGAAAGTGCAGATAAGGAAGTAAGTACTAAAGTTCCTATTAGTACTGACAAGTAAGATGAAGGTACCGACAAAAGAAATGAAGGTACTGACAAGCAAGATGGAGATATCGACAGTATAAAAGTTAGTACCGATAGACAAGGTGAAGGTACTGCTGATCAAAATGAAGGGAAAAGTGCTACTCAAACAGCTCTAATAACCACTTCAACACCTACTCCAACAACAACTACTCCAACAACACCTACTCCAACAATATTTGGTGATGACAAGACCATTGCACAAGTCCTTATTATAATGAGTCAGAACAAGAAGAAGCTCAAGGAAAAGGAAAAAGGAGTAGAGATTAGGAATGTTGAAGATACTAAGAGACCAAGGCCTACTTCAACAAGATCAATATTAACATTGAAGCCTCTTCCCAAGATTGATCCAAAAGATAAAGGCAAAAAGATGATTGATGAAGAAGATGAATCTGATACTGAATCAAAAGATATTATTGAAGCTAAAAAGAAATTTAAACAACTTGCTAATGATGAAGAGGTGGCCAGAAAGGTTCAAGAAGAATGGGAAGCTGAAGAGGAAAAGAAAAGGTTAGCTGAAGAAAAAGCTACTAAGGTTGCTCTCATTAATGAATATGATTTCATACAAGCAAGAATAAATGCAGACAAGATTCTTGCTGAGGAGCTTCAAAATGAAGAAAGAAAGAAGTTTACCATTGAACAAAGAGCAAAATTTCTTCATGATACCATTGCTGCACAAAGGAAATGTCTTGCTCAACAAAGGTCTAAAGCTATCAGAAATAAACCACCTACAAAAAACCAGCCGAGAAACCAAATGATCACCTATTTGAAGCATGTTGGTGGAAAGAAGCATTCTGATTTGAAGACCAAAACCTTTAAAGAAATACAGGTTTTATATGAAAGATTAAAGAGGCAAGATCAGAACTTTGTTGCTATTGGATCTGCTGAGGATGAGAGACAGATTAAGGAGTTAAATAAAGACCCTGAAAAGAAGAGATTAAAGGAGAGTGTTGTCAATGAAACTCCAAGGGAAGAAGATACAGCAAAGGTACCTGCTGAACAAGAAGTGACAGAGCAAGGTACAAAGAAAAGAAAGAGTGGTCATGTGAAGATGATTGTTAGGAAAAGGCCAAGACCACAACCAGATGATGATAGTGATGATGAACACAGAAAATATCTAAGGATTGTTACATTTGAGGGTACCATATATAGTGAAATTATGGAGACAAAATCTTTTATTACTAAGTTGCACAAGGTTTCATCACCAGATGGGAATTACCTTGTTATCTACCGAGTTAAAGGGCATTTTATGGCATTTAACTATCTAATGGAGGTATTACACATTTTTGATAGACATGATTTGTTTCATTTATATGACTTGGTGATGAAGCAGTACTCAGAAATCACACCAGAAGATATTGAGTTGATTCTTTGGGGAGACTTAAAGATTATGATGGAATCCTTAATAGAAGAAAATGATCCAGGTAATTTCTGGAATAATCAACAAGAATGGGAGATTTTTAGATGGAGACTGTATGAAGATTATGGAGTTTGCATACTAGAGCTTAAGGATGAGACAATCATCCACATGTTAGTTGAAAGAAGGTATCATCTCTCTAAGGAACTGTTGCAAAAAATGATTGATTTAGGATTGGAGGTTGAAGAGGAAAGTACTGCTGCACTACAATTGGTAAGATTCATTAAGCAACAGCTTAATGAGGAGTAATGTTGAGAATGGAAATGAGAAGGGTTTGGGTGTTGGCTAACCACCACACAACAAATGGTCATCAGTTCACCATGCTTAACAGGCATAAGAACTGGCTAGTCCATAAGCAAACGGCTTATGGTAAAGACTTCTCAAATACGTTTATGGTTGACAATTTACCAAAACTTGTAGGGTTCTCAACTTACCTTGCTTCATAGTAAAGAGCTGGCTAGTCTAGGATCAAACAGTTCCTGGTAAAGATATCTCAAATCTGTTGATAGCTAATAGTTTGCTAAAAACTATATGGTTATCAATGCACCATGTTATGGCAATGAAGCATTGACTAGTCCAAAAGTAAACGGCTTTTGGTAAAGACAAGTCAAATCCGTTGATAGTTGGTAGTTTACTCAAAACTATAAGGTAATCAATTCACCTTGTTGTTTACAATGAAGAATTGGCTATCCCAGAGTAAACGGCTACTGGTAAAGGAATATCAAATCTGTTAATGGATGGTAGTTTGCCAAAAACTACAAAGCCAACTTAGTTGGATGTTGATGTTGTTGTGTTGCTGAGAAGACATGTTGCTGATAAAGATGGATAGCTAAAGATGAAAAAATTATCAAAGATCAAGATCAAGATTTGATAGAGTGTTTGGATACATCCTCCAAGAATTCAAGATGTTTAAACTGAAGAAACATGAAGTTAAACAAGTTTAACAATCATGTTTAGGGGAGGATTGTTGGGAATTATGCATTCCTGACTTAGTACCGCTAGTTATAATACTTAGTACCGTTAGTTGTAATTAGTACTGATAGTACAAAGTGTCAAGTACTGATCAGTTAGTTAGTATCGTTAGTATAAAATAGTTAGTACCGTTATGAGATATGCATGAGATATATTAGGAAAGGATATGCATGATCTTTATACGCGTTTTGTAAAGCCCATTAGGGTTTCCTTAGTCTATAAAAGGAACCCTAGGCATAGTTAGTAGATATAGTTCTACACAGATCATAGAGATCGAATAGTAATCATAGCTTGTAATCTGTAACTTAGGCAGATTCAAGGTTTAATATAAAAGTTCTTTTGTGATATTCAATATTGTTCTTCTTAGCATTATTGATTAGATTCCGCATAATCAATAGTGTTTACTCAGTGTTTCATTATTGTTGCATTAGAATTATCTAAAGGAGTAAACTCTTTGCAAGCTGAAGGTTAAGATCTTTTAAGTAAAACGATCCAACAAACAATAATTAAAGCCCTAGATAAATTAGGGTTTTGATAATTCCTTCTCTCATAATCCCACACAACAGATCCGAATGAAAACATGAACAATCAAAGATCTATCCCAAAGTGTTTAAAATAGAAACCCTAGAAGAGTTATAACTGCATAAACACAAATCTTTACAAATTGATTGTTACCTGATCTTCTTAAAAATTAAGCAGTTTGAAGACCTTCTTAAACCTGTTTTGTAAATACATGCTGCTGTTGTTGATTTAAAATATCAACCTGCTTATATCAGAAACAGGATCATGGTGTCTTTTACTTTGTCTTTAACCTTCTGGATCTTGTGTCTTCTGAAATCACAAACATCAACTACAAGACTTGCAGCCTTCGACACCAACTCATCGTAAATGTAGGGTTGTTAATGAATTAAAACACAATAGAAAGTTTAATCACAATACACACACCAACAGACTAAACATGATCAACCCTAATATGTTTCTGAACCTTAACTGAATCTGGAATCATAGAATGACAACAACTTTTCTTTACCAAATTAGGGTTTTGTGAAAACCCTAGCTTTACCTAATTTAAGCAGTTATCGAATTTGACTCTTTTTACCGAAACAAGAAACTAAACACGAATAAAACCTTGTACAAACCCTAGATCGAAAGCCACATGGCTCTGATACCAATTGTGGAGTTTGTTAGAACTCCTTAGATCGTTTATAACTCGAGATTGTTTAGATCTCATCTAGGATTAACAATAACAAAGTTCATAGAATATGTATAGCGGAATTAACATAAGAACAATGTAATTGTAACAAGGTTTTTCTTCATTATCATTCACTACAAGCCTCAATTCTACATGATCAATTGTAGAACGGTTATCTAACTATAACAGGAATCAAAGATCCTTGAGGCTAAACACAAGACTAACTCTAAGTGTTTTACATAAACAATACACCTAGAACACACACTTTTTACTAGACGTCTACATTTTTCTGTGCACACTTAAAACTCATGACCTATATCTCTTTATATAATAGAGATATCTAGGTTTACAAAGGAAACACAATACAATTAGGAAACTGAATCTTCCTAATATTTATCTTTATTTCCTTGACCAAATCTTTTAGAATGTTCATGCACTCCTACATCTTATAGAATTTCAATTTGACGACTTTCATCCTTTTGTTTTCCTTTTGTTTCATTCTTGTTTCATTGTTTTGTAACATTGTTTTGTATCATCAAATCAATATAATTCCTAACATCTTTCAAGCATCGGAGGTCTAGTCTTAGAACCGGCATCAACAAGAGATTGTTGATGTGTATTAGAAGTCGACATATCTCGTGACTCAAAGATTAGATCTTTGTAAACGAAAGAGTTCTATTTGTGATTTTCCAGAAACTTCAATACTTGTCGAGTTTGACACGTGTCACAAATTCGATGTCCAAATTCGGAAGTGAGAAACGTGTCTAGAATGACTAATTTCGGTAACACTCTTCTCGAGCAACACTAATCTCGGATACAACAGACACCAAATTCGAAATCTTTCAATTCAGTCAAAATTCGATATAACTATCACGATAAAACCGTAATAATATCAATTTTGATGAAACTTGATCCTTTTTAAGATATTTCCGAAAATGAATATCACAATTTCGATGAAACCGAAAATGTGGTTTTAACACTTTGAATTTGAAAAATGATCACAATTTCGATAAAACCGAAAGAAATGATCACGTTTCAATTCACAAATCCTTATGATAATGTCAAAACTGATATTTTTTGTTCGTTTAACACAATTTCGATAAAACCGAAATTGTGCAAAATTGTGGTATGATATCGAAATTGATTTTCCTAACACAATTCTCGATAAAACCGAAAACACGTATATCTATTAAAACTTAATCTAACAACAATAAGACTTCTGAAATTGGTAAAACTTCGATAAACTCCTTCTTAACGATCAACTACCTTATCGAATTTGTATATGACACACGAAAGGATACCGAAATTGGTAAAAATAACTAAAAAGATCATGTCTTATCCATAATTGCTGTCTAAAATGAATGTACTCGTGATATATGATGTCGAAATTGCTCAATAAGCTCAAATAACCACTTGCAATCACCGAATAAGCATCACGTCAATCTCGATCACCCAACGAATCACAAATTAGGTCACTCTTAATCTCTATGGCATATGATACCACTTGTTAGGTCTCAATTTATCTTGAATCACACAATTTAGGAAGGTTTAGAATAGAGAGAATTAAGAGAGGAAGGCAAGACTTTCATAATTTTTCAAATTTTATAAAAAAGAGAAATGAGAGGGAAAGTGAGTTTGTTACAAGTCTTAACCACCTAATGTTGATTAGGTGGGTATTTATAGGAGAAGGAGGTTATGTAACAATCCGTATTTTAGGTCATTTTACGATGTCATTTATTTCACTATTTATTTTTAGTCTCGTACGTGTTTGCTTTTAATTTTAATCGTTAAGTTAAATCGCGTAAACTAAAAATTATCATTCAACGTAAACGGGCATCAAACAATTAAACGTTTACGTCAAGCAAGTGTTAGATAATTATTTAGAGGATAATTATTAACTTTGCATATTTTATTTTATTGGTTACGTAAAGTGTTTACGTTTCGCGATAAAATATGTTTAGGCATTCCCAGAACCACCAAAACTTTTCTACGCTTCAACAAATACCCTCTATTATACCCAATACCCAAAAATTTTATAAACTCCACCTACTTTACTCACTCATTGCCAACTACACATAAGAATTCAAGAATTGGACCCAATGCTATGTATAATATCATGTGCACTCTTCCACATTTAAACCATAAGTCCTAAACACCATGTACTACTAGTTTTCTTCTCATAAAATTCTAGGAGACAATTCTTGTCCTCCTTCCTCTAATTTACGCACCAACAAGGACCATAAGCACACCATTTTTCCTTAAGACTTCCCATCCTAGCAACTAGTATACTTGAACACCTTGACCAACATACTCCCTTAGTTCACTCCTAGCACAACCCCCCTCTCTATACATCACTTGGAATTGCAATAGTAATATTGACCACTTCCTACATATATATGAGGTATTCTTCTAGTCTTTCACATACACACATTGCTAACAAAAAAAACTCAAACACCCTCTTTGTTTCTCCTAACCATACACGGCTTGAAATCATCACCAAAAACCATACATTACTTTCATTCTAACAACCATATAATTGTTCTAGTTCTTAAGGGTTTGATTTTGGAGGCTTGGGTATTATACTAGAAAGATTTAACCAAGAAAGATTAGGGTTTCTTTCACTTAGGGTTTTTGACTTGGGTTTGGTTTCATTTGGAGTTTTGAACTTGTTTTCTTCATCATCTTGCTCTCCTAAGGTCATCTAAACTCTAAGCTTTTCATTTCCACATCTACATTTTTTTACATACTTGTTTTCTTGTTATCACCACCTAGGTTTTGTTCATGTGTTTACGAATGAAATGTACATATATATACATATACAAGATTTGAACCATTTGTTTTTTCATAGTAAAATGATACTAAAAATACAAAGAACACACTCATCATAAGTATGATTTAACTCTAAGAATCATGGATAGTTTATTTGTTGAAGTTTACTACAAAGTTGATATATATTGTCAAGGAGACTTGGTACTTGGAAAAGTGTCGGACTTAATCTAAAGGACTCTAAATATGTATGGCATACTATACAAAGTAAATAAAAAAACCTTGTACAAAGTTAACCAAGTAACAAGATTTTAAAACCATATTTTATGAACCCTAAACCTACACAAACAGATTGTATATTCTGACCAAGATTCAAGTATTTATAAAATGCGAACCCAACTGATTTGAATAGTACTCTTCGAGACGATTCCGAATACGTAAAGAACTCGAGAAACCGATTTATAACGAAGAAGTTATGCTAGTTACGGGATTAGGATAATTAAATGACAAAGTGTTTTTATAAAACTTATTTTATAAAAACTGTTATGGAATCAGATCTGGTAAAATATATACATACTCTATATAAATAGTACATGTCATAAGGATTCTAAGCATGTAAGAAACTTGAAAAACGAAGCTATGACGAAGGAGATACAATTTTCGTAAAATTTAAGTTTATAAAAATAGTTTTATAAACTATTTGAGTTTACTGATTTGACACAGCCATTTATAAAAAACCGTGGACTTTTTATAAAGATAGATAACCTCGTCACGAATCCGTGCATATAAAGAACGCTAAAAACGAAGTTAAAACGAATAAGATACGACGTTTCAAAGATTCGACATTATATACGTAAAAGCTGTGAAACTGTGAACGTTTCAGCAGCTACTGAAGCTCACTTTCGAGGGTCTTCGGGTCTGATTGTGCCGAAGTGTAAAACTAAAAAGTTGTTCGGAACGACATTTTACATAAACCTGCCGATTTTCATAATTTTCGGATGTATAGTTTGTAAACTAGACACTTTTCCTGACATGAAGAGTGTTGGTTAAATTTTAATAAAAATTTTGCGAAACATTTTAGAATCACTTATATAATATTTATACATGTTTTTAACCTTATAAATATTATTTTACAAGCCGATTAAACTACTTATACGATAACATTATACGAATAATAAAAACGTTAAATCAAGTATTTTTAACAAATAAATAAATTATTGGACAAGTATACTATTTTTATTTTACGAGTACAAATACATGGATATTATTTAACAAATGTGATTTAAATATTGTTTCACTTTTAAATTAAACAAGAAGTATTAGTTGGTGGTGTAACATTATAACTTGTGATGTGGTATTTACATTAAGTACTTAGTACTCATACGGCCTATAATTAATTAGGTTGCATTCGGACACCATAAACTGTTTTCGGGGTGGAGAATACATGCTCGTTTTACTAAGTGAACTTATTGATTTCTACTACATAAGCATTTCATGACTATTTTTTACAAAGCTTGGATTTGTTTACTATATGATTGAGATCGTTGAATACCTTATATTTGAAATCGTGAATTTTTGTACAAACACATGATTGTTTTACTCGGACAAAATGTTTTTAAAACCTGTATGCCTGTTCCAGTATTATTGCCCTGTATTATTATTGCCTAAGTTACCACTGTGCAATTAGTTCCTAATATCTTGAACCGTCATTGTATTTTATGTGAGCGCTAGTGTTGTGGATAGATCTATCGGGACTAACATCCCCACCGGAAATTTTTGGTCACAAGTTGATCTTGGAGCATTTACATTTAGAAAAATGTAGGTGTTTTGGCAGGACACCTCTATTTGGGGCAGACCATACAGTTAAGGCTCGGTGTCTGAGCTATAGTGCAATAATATATACTTAGACTTGGTGAATTTGTTTCCCTTGTCTACTTTACTTGTTTTGGACTTCGGAATACGTACTTAGTCCGCCATTACTTAAGTCTTGTGGTCCACTTTTAATACTTCTTGATTTACTGAACCACTACTTGGATTTCGGAAATAACACTTTGAAATGCCGTAACGCTACTCTTCTTCTGAAAATTTACTTAAATTATTTCAACACTGCTTTTACTTAAACCTATGAATTCACCAACATTATTGTTGACGTTTTTGCATGTATTTTCTCAGGTTATTATTTGCTAGTGGAGCATTGGGAGCATTCGAGTCGTGCGGATATATTTTTAAACGCTTAATAATTTGAGTACCATTGAATAAACATTTTGACAATGTTTTCTAATACATTACAAGTGAGACCTGTGTAACTCTGACATTTTTACTAAATTGAATGTGACATTTTATAAAACGTCTCTTTTGAGGTCGTTTTCTGTGACTTGTGCGTATGGACTTTGAAGTAGCACCCCATTGTTATCATTCCATTGCTACCAGAATTTGGGGGTGTTACATTAATAATTTGTCAAGTGTGTGGAAAAATAATGTTCTAAGATCATATATTAAAACCCGTCACTAAAATATTTCTAACACATCAACTCTCTTCCAACAAGATGTCTAAATCTTTTCATCATCTTGCGGTGTTTGACATTGAGTTTGTTAAACAAAATAAAAGATTGTATTAATACATTGATAATTAAGTAAAAGAAAATGTATTTTTAAACTTTGCTTGTGCTTGCATTGTTCTAACACACACACATAATTATATTCTTTTTACCAACGTATAGTATTTTACAAAAGATGTGTGTTGTATAAAAATGCTTAGGAAAATCATTTATATACTCATAAAATGTCAAAAATTATGCATACTATACATATCAACAAATAGTTTTTCGCACAAGCAAAATATATGACAATCTTGAAGTAAGAAATTAACTTGTCATTATTCATCAACCTCACCTTACAACTAGTCTTAGGATTTGGAACACACTATGAAAATCTTTATTTGTCTTCTTTTAAAAGAATGTTCGTGAGGGTCAAGAAAGATTTCGAATATATATCAACTCATTATTCAAACTATGATTGATGTTATTATCGAATCTAATTGATAAGATTTTGAGTATGGACAAGAAATCGGATTTTTATTTGTCTAGCTTTAAGATTATATCAAAATATAACAAGAGATATTATCTTGAAGCTACATACTCAATCACACTCGATTGATATGAAAATAACGACATCCCTTTCCAAGACGATAAGAATATGCATCGGATCATAACTCACACTTGTGTAGATGATGTCATATTGAGTCTACTTGTCCAATAGTTGTGTTCCAAATATTTGGCAAATATATGCATAAAATACATAATGAAGTAGGATTGACGACTTGAATGTTTTATCCAAAATATTCAAGTAATTTCCTGTGCAATGCACTTGGTAAATTCTCATGTCCGAACAGCCAATCATGATGCAAATGCACCAACTAGTGTATCTCTGCTCAAAACAGATTTCAAATGCACAACTCAAACTCAAACTCTTTTCTTTCTTTTTTTTTCAACCACACCCCACCAACTTTCCCCAAAACCACCTTTTTTTTTTACTTTTTATTATCATTCTTTTTAAACTTTCTCTTACTCTACCAAATAAGTATAATATTTCTTATCACCAAATGAGAACCCTTTAACCATCTAAGGTTAGGACTAGGAAGAATTGAACATATTCCACAAACCATTATTGCACTTTCTTTAAATAAGTGATCGTAAGAAGATTTCGAATATGAAGATGATTATTATTCAAACGATAATCAATCTCACTATTCAATCTAATTACAAAATTAGAATATGAACATGAAATCGAGACTAGGATTTATCTAGATCACGGAAATATCAATCAAATGACCATAGATATTTTTCCGTGTCTACATGTTTAACCATCCTCGGTTATTACATGAAATCACGAAGTCGATTGCAAGACAACAAGATTAGTCATCGAATTGCAATTCACACTTGCAATGAAGATGTTTTATTGAGTCTAAAGTGTTCAAATGTTGTGTTATTAGCTATGGTCAAATTATACACGCTAAACTTAACACACTCTAAGTAGGATTGACGACTTATGAACTTCCATCGGGAAACTCATAAGTACTCCAACTTGATAAGCAAGACTTGGATGTCATTTCTGAAAACTCAAACCAAGAACCATTATAACTTATATAAGTTTCTCTTAATAACCTAATATCAACACCATCTCCCAAATAATGGAAAAATGATCATTGCCCAAATTTGGCACCTCCACGGATCGATGGATCCTTCATCCTAAATTCATCTTTGATTTAGGTAGATCCGCCCTATGGCATTAGATTTAAACATCTTCCTCTTGTCAATCTCTTGCTTAAAAGTCTAACATAGATGTAACTAAACTTTAGTTAATCATCATTATTTCTACAAGGAAACAAACACAAGATCTATTGAGGTAAATAACCTTAATTGGATTTCTTTCATAAAAGAAATGCAAAGGTGCATTCTTTGAACACTCTCATTATAGAGCATTACACATTGTCACTCTTAAGCATACTCCTAGGTTCTATATGACTCATTCTATCTTAACCTACAACAACTTGCTTGCTCTCTCATTTAACCTTAGAATTCTACACATCTTGATTAGGGTTATGCGAACCGGAATTAAAGCATGTTAGTTGAGTCATGTTAGGCCCTCTATGAAAAGAGAATACAAATTTTATCTTTGCTACAATTCATTAGGCAAATATAGAAATTATATTTTGTCTAACATGAGAATGACTACTGGAGAATCTATTGCACTAGAAATTCAATTTGACCTAACGGTTGAATTGCTTCCAAGAGTGAAGTTGGGTTCGTGGTATAACCCGTAAAAATTGTCGTGTTTAGCCTGAATTAAGAACCACTAGTGATAGTCTCATATTCATTCTCTAATTTGATTAAACGGCTCTTCCTAAATATGCCTAATGATAGTCTACATCGATAGACTTTGTATCTCATTAGGAGTGCATACTAAGCAAGTAGAAATTAGATTTCTCCTTAATCAATCTAGACAACATGCACCTCACATATGTGCTTTGAAGCATCAAGATAATAACTTGCTCCCGTCTGATGCAATTATATGACTTCATGATTATTTTGATGCTCAACGATTAATTGCATGTCTATTAAATGTATGTCTATTATAAAGGCGTTTGTCTTTTTCTAGTAATTTAGATAAAATATATCTTAGTTTATCTAAATGACACATGCTCCTAAATGCTAAATGCTAACATGTTTTACATGATGCTTACATTTAAAATTATCATGTTTTGTTTGTGTCATCTTACATGACTTACATGTTAATTGTGCACCTACACTATGTTAGGTTGATGTATGACAAATAAGGTTTAGATGTCATATAGTCTTACACATTAATCTTGTTGATTATTGTGTTGATGCATGTTTAGATAAACTTGCATGCTTATATCTATATGTCTTATACATCTATGTATATATTTTCTCACACTAGAATATCTTTCTTCGCGTCCGAGTCACTAATCTAAATTTTCAAAAGAGTCGCAAAATGGTCTTAAATCTCTTAGAGTCTTCACTCACACACTCCTTTGATCATCGTCTTGCTTTCTTCCAAATCATCTACTCTTTCGTCAAGTAAAGCTTAGATACAAATCTAACGCTCCTCCAAGTAGGTTTGACAACTTAAATATTTCATCCGAAATATTCAAGTATCTTTAACTTGCGATTGCAAACGTTAAAGGTCATATCCACTAGCAGTAGTAAACACTTAGAATATTTTCTTTGAAGTCCATGAGCAACACTAACATTAATCAGAGACGTGTATTAAATTAATCTTGAGTAGCAGCAATTTCAAACAGATCAAGAAGACTTTTAATCCCAACAATCCTCCCTTAAACTTGATATTCTTCTTCAAAATCATCAAGTTTCTTCATTTAAAGCTTCATCAACACCAGGAGGATGCTTCCAAACACTTCTTTACTTCTTAAGCTGTTTTATGATGATTTAAGAAGCTGATAAGCCATTTTACTTTCATAATCAATCATAAGCTTCTTTTCCAACATCATTGAAAGTGTAGATGATGTAAGAGGATACTTCTTCTCTACCAACATATAAATCTGCATATGATTGCATCCTTAAGAAATGTTTTCCACAGGAGTATATCGCTTCCACTCAATCACACTTTGTAGTCTTGTTGATTCTTCCATACTTTATCTTCTACATGTAGTTCAAACATTGTTTTCAAATCATTCCATAATACCAAATCCAAGTCTTTCACTGGTCTTGTTGACTCATATTTAGCTTTTACCAACTTGTATAAAGTTTCCAAATCTTTTCTGTCAAAACTTTTAAGCATGTGACTAAAGATCATGTATATTTGAGACTTTCCATTAGCTCTCATTATTTGATAATAGCTTTTTCTTCCTTCTTTATGAATCTTCAGACACACATTACTTTGAGACTTAAAGCCAAAGGAATAGCATCAATTGCTACCTCTTCTTCATCTAGAATGATTTCCATTAACTTTTTAATCTCTTCTATTTCTTTGTCATCTTCCACCTTTTGCTTCATTGTAATCTCTTGTGCTAGCTCAGTTCCTGCTCTCTTTTCTTTGCCCTCATACTTAAACCTGTTCCTAAAGTCTTAAATGTATTTACCTCTTGAATGCTCCGTTTTTTTTTTTTTTCTTTTTTTTTCTATTTATTTTCTTATTTTTTCTTTTTTTTTTTTTTTTTTTTTTTTTATTTCTTTTTTTTTTTTTTTTTTTTTTTTTTTATGTCAAACATCTCTGAATAGAATCTAACCATTTCAACTTTAAATCATTGTGCCTTGTATTCCTTCTCTTCTTTAGTAAGTTACACATTTTCTTTCTCTGTTGAGCTTTTGTTGGTGATTGTCTTCTTTTCTCTTATGTCTTTTAGCTGCAAATGCTTTCTTCTTTTCTCTAAGAGTTGTTGAAATAATGTAGCCTTTTCTTCAATAGACAACGCTTCTTGTTCTCGTGCTTGCAATCTTTTAGCCAATTGATGATCAACATCAATCTTTGCCTGTATATCATCCCATGTTTCAGTCAAGGCAATACTGCTGAAGAGTTACTACTGCTCAATAAAATATTCTAAGTAGTCAGTACGCTAGTATTAAGTTAGTACTGCTAGTGTAAGTTAGTACTATTTGTTAGTACTGCTTACTTGATATGTATTAGTTATTTATAGAAAAGATTTTGTATACTTAGGAAAGTATTGTAAGCCGAGTAGAACTCCTTGGTGTATAAAAGGAGGTCCTAAGGCATAGAGTTTTATACGTATCAAAATCATCTTTTATCAATCTTAGTCATACAATTCATAGCTTCAAGGTCTTTGTAACCCTAAACTTTGAGAGTATTCGTATTATTATCATTAATAATATTAAAGCTTATTTGTTTTGAATTACTGTTTCATTGATAATTCTTCTTAATATTAAAGATTAGATTCTGCATAATCTTTAATACATTCAAACAAAGCTTTTACTATAGTTGTGTTAGATTTATCTAATATAACTAAACCTTAAACAAGCATAAGGAATTCAATCTATTAAAGTGGGATCCAACAAGTGGTATCAAAGCTTGTTAAAAAGCTTTGAATAAGAAGAACCTGTTTTTATACACAAGATCTTTTACTAAAAGATATAGATCAAGACTTTGCACACATGGTGGCTGCATCCAAAGTTCCTATGCTCAAACCTGGTGAGTATGAGATCTGGGGTATGAGGATTGAACAATATATCCAGATGATAGACTATGCACTGTGGGAAGTCATAGAGAATGGTGCTACCTTGCCAAAAACACAACTATGGAAGGGGTGTGTGATAGAGATGCTATGACAACTTTTAGTGACAGAAAAGGTTAAGAGAGATTAGAGGTGAAAGCTAGAAGCACTTTAATGATGAGCATTCCCAATGAACATCAATTAAAGTTTAACTCTATAAAGGATTCTAAGAAGTTGCTAGAAGCTGTTAAAAAAAGATTTGGTAAGAATGAAGTTACAAAAAAGACTCAAAGGAATCTCTTAAAGCAACAATATGGAACTTCACTGCTCCATGCTCAGTGATGCTTGTTTCAAACTTTTGATAGTGCTTCAAAAGCTTGTGAGTCGTTGGAGCTTTTGGGTGAAAAGATTTCACAAGAAGATGTTAATCAAAAGTTATTAAGATGTTTGTCACGTGAGTGGAACACACATGCTGGTTTATGGAGGAATAAAGCTAATTTGGATACAATGAGCATGGATGATCTCTACCACAACCTCAAGGTGTATGAACAGAAGTTAAAGGAGTTGTCTAGCTCTAGTTCAAGACGCACAGAACATGGATTTTGTGTCCTCTTCAAAAACAACACTAGCAGGACTAATGGAGCCAGTTTATACTACTCAGATATTATACTGGCTCATGGAGTTTTACTGCTAGCATCAAGTTAATGATGTTAATCTTCAAAATATTGATACCTTGAGTGATTTTGTTATTTGGTGCATTCTTTGCTAGTCAACGCAAAATCCTCAACTTGTACTGATGACTTGCAACAATCTTATCCATTGATATGTAAGGGATGGATTTGAGATGGAAATGGCAATGTTAACTATGTGGCAAAAATGTTTTTGAAAGAATATAGGAAGGAGCTTATGTTAATGGCAATGAGATGTTGGTTTTTGATAAGTCCAAGTGGAGTGCTACAACTGCCACTTAATGGGGACCATTTTGTAGAGAGTGCAAAGCTCTAAGAAATCAAGACAACAAGAACAAGGAAAGCTTAACAAAGAGTGTGCATGTGGAAACATCTACTTCCACAGCTTTGCTGTCATGTGATGGTCTTGGTGGATATGACTGGAGTGATCAGGCAAAGAAAGGGCCTAATTATGCACTCATGGCTTTCTCATCTGACTCAGAGGTATCCAATGATTATATTTGTTCTAAATCTTGTTTAGAAACTGTTGAACTTCTTAAATCTCAAAATGATCAACTATTAAAAGATTTAAAGAAATATGTGTTAATGGTTCTAGGTTAAAAGACAAGTTTAAAGTCTGTGGAAGAAAAACTTGAAGTTTATAAAGCAAATGAGTCTATTTATTCACAAGATATTAAGGGCTTAAAATTTGAAATTCACATAGGAGAGATAACTATTAGAGAGCTTAGGAAGAAGCTTGAAACAGTTCAAAAAGAAAAAGATGACATTCAACTTAATGTAGATAAATTTGAACATGCATCTAAAAGTTTAAACAAGCTCATAAAGTGTCAGATAGTTGACAATTGCAAGAAAGGTTTAGGCTATGAAAATTATAATGCAGTTCCATCTCCTTACACAGGAAATTTCATGCCTTCAACACTTGACTTGTCCTTTACTAGTTTAGAGGAGTTTGTTAATGAGCCTGTAGTTGAGAATAGTAAAGCTATGTCTAGTAAAGAAGAACCTAAGGTAGTTACGAAGAATGATGATGCCTCAATTAGTAAAGAATGGGTATCAAATGATGAGGAAGAGGATGTGTCTCAGCCTAAAATTGAAAAGAAAACAGTTAGGCCTAGTATTGTTAAGAAAGAGTTTTTCAAATCTAAATATCAAGAAAAAACTACTAGGAAAACTATTAAGCAAGTTAAGAAACATAGGCAAAACACTCACAGTCTAAGAGGAAATCAAAGAAATTAGAACAATATGATGTCTCAAAAACTAGGAAGCAATTTTGAGATGTTTAATAAGGCTTGTTATGTGTGTGGAAGCTTTGATCATTTACAGGTTGATTGCAATTACCATCAAAAACATTTTCAAAATCAAAGGATGGTAAAACCTGTTGGAACATTGGCTCAAAGGGTGAATCATCAAAACTTTGCTAAAAAGACTCGCCCCTGTGCTAAAAAACATGGTTTCAAGAGAAGTACTAATGAAGTCTGGCTTAGTATCAATAAATAATGCTAGACAAAATATTTCTAAAACAGCAATATTGGTTAATACTACTAGACAAGTTAATACTGCTCACTCAAAAACAACACTGAATTTGCTAGACCAATGTCATATCTTTCTGAAATAGCACATTCAACTGTTAAGAGGCCCATTCATAAGAACACAACATTTAAAAACAGTAATATTAATTAAAGGGTTAATACTGTTAGGGATAAAAAAATTAATACTGTTATGCTAAAAGCAGTAGTTAATGCTGTTAAGGGATATAATTTTAATGTTGTTAAGACCTCAGCTTGTTGGGTTTGGGGGAACCCAAAGATAAGTTTAGACCATGTTTCTAAAACAAACAGTGCATCAATCACCTAAAAAAGTTTGATTATGTTGATGCACAAGGCAGATCCAAGTCAGTGATGGCTTGGGTCCTCAAAAGAAACTGATTTTCCTATCTAATGTGCAGGGTAATCCATAAATGGATTTATAGGATAAAGGAGTGATTGATAGTGGATGCTCAAGGAACATGACAGGGAACATGTCCTATCTTACAGATTATGAAGAGATAGATGGAGGATATGTTGCTTTTAGAGAAAACCCCAAAGGAGGAAAAATCACAGGAATTGGTACCATTAATACTGGTAATCTAGATTCTAAAAATGTGTTTTTTGTGAGAGAGTTAAAGTTTAATCTCTTTAGTATCTCACAAATGTGTGATAAAAAGAATTAGTGTCTTTTTAATGACACTGAATGTATAGATTTTATCTCCAAACTTAAGTTTAATTGATAAATGTCATGTTTTACTTAGAGTTCCTAGAAAGAACAATATGTATAGTGTTGATTTAAAGAACATAGTTCCTAAAAGAGGTTTAACTTGCCTTTTTGTAAAAGCCACATTTGATGAATCTAAACTTTGGCATAGAAGTCTAGGTCACTTAAATTTTAAAACCATGAATAAATTGGTTAAAGGAAATCTTGTAAGAGGTTTACCTTCCAAACTTTTTGAAAATGATCAAACATGTGTTGCTTGTCAAAAGGGAAAGCAACACAGAGCCTCTTGTAAGTCCAAAACAGAGAACTCAATCAGTCTTCCTTTACATTTGTTACATATGGACTTATTTGGTCTAACATTTGTAAAAAGCCTTATGAAAAAAATGTATTGCCTAGTTGTCATAGATGATTATAGTAGGTTTACATGGGTTTTCTTTCTAGCTACTAAGGATGAGACTAGTGGCATTCTTAAGTCCTTTATAACTGGGATAGAAAATCTAGTAGATCACAAGGTTAAGGTGATTAGATGTGATAATGGGACTGAGTTCAAAAATAGAGAAATGAATCAGTTTTGTGAGATGAAGGGTATTTTGAGACAATTTAGTGTAGCTAGAACTCCTCAACAAAATGGAGTTGCTGAGAGGAGGAATAGGACACTAATTGAGGCTGCTAGGACTATGCTAGCTGATTCTAAGTTGCCAACTACTTTTTGGGCAGAAGCAGTTAATACTGCTTGCTATGTGCAAAATAGAGTGTTAGTAGTTAAGCCTCATAACAAGACCCCATATGAACTTTTTCATGGTAGAACACCAACTTTAAGTTTTATGAGACCATTTGGGTGTCCTGTTACCATTCTTAATACCATAGATCACTTAGGCAAATTTGATGGTAAGGCTGATGAAGGTTTCTTTGTTGGATACTCTTTGAATAGTAAAGCCTTTAGAGTATTCAATAGTAGAACAAGGATAGTGGAAGAAAACTTGCATATTAGGTTTAGTGAGAGTACACCTAATGTTGTAGGTAGTGGACCAGATTGGCTATTTGATATTGATGTTGTGACAACAGGCAATTTTTTAGAACTTTAAATTACTATTTACCCTTTGACTTTTCGGGTCCGATTTGACTTTTTGACTGTTTGACCTTTTATTGGCGCATAAAAACGATTACCGCGTAACCGGCAATTTTTTGAAACGTATTTAAATAATAAATCGTAATTATTATTTTAATCTCTCATTTACAAATTTATTTTTCAAACTTATTTGACTTGAAAACGAGAAGATATATGTTATTCCTAAGTTGACTTATCAAAAACGACTCGCCAAAATGAGTTATTAATTATGAGGTATACTAGCGTTTGACATAAAACGACATTCTGGACAACTTTTTAGTTTTACCTGAGACTCGAAACCAAGCAGAAAATGACTAAAATACCCTCGCAAAGTTTTGAAAACCGCACACAAAGCGTACTGGTATGTGCTTAATTACACATACTATTTTCCATTCTAAACAGACTTAAATGACCAAAAACGTACCAAAAATACATTGTATTTGTATGTTTTGCATTTGTATTGTGCAGGTAACGAATATCAAAGAAAAGGACAAAAACGAAGCCAAAACGACAAAACCGAGCACGAGAACGGAAAGAGCGACTGTGGAAATGTGTGTGTGTAAAGTCAAAATCGAAGCCAAAAGTCAAAAAGTCAAAGTCAACCCTGACAAAGTCAAAGTCAAAGGCGGGACCGATATCGAAGAAATGTTAAATGGGCCAACCCGTACCCATCTAATGGGCCGGGTCAGCCCATTTAAACATATTGAAGACTTAAAGACTTATAAAAAGCCAGGGTTCGTATTTATATTTATAACCGGTCCAAGTCCTAGGCCCAAAACACCTCATTGTAACAAACTCTTAACCCATCCATCTATTATCCCATTCTCTTTAACTTTACACGTTAGTCCTTTAAGGGACTAACGGTGTAAAGGTTAAAGAGAATGGGATAATAGGATGATGGGTTAAGAGGTTTGTTATAATGGGGTTTGGGCCTAGGACTTGGACCGGTTATAATATAAATAGAACTTGGGCTTTTTATAAGTCTTTAAGTCTTCAATATGTTTAAATGGGCTGACCCGCATTAGATGGGTACGGGTTGGCCCATTTAACATTTCTTCGTATCGGTCCCGCCTTTGACTTTTAACTTTGTCAGGGTTGACTTTTTGGTTGACTTTGACTTTTTGACTTGAGCTTTGATTTTGACTTTTCTTTACGCTCTTTCCGTTCTCGTGCTTGGTTTTGTCGTTTTGGCTTCGTTTTTGTCTTTTTCTTGGATATTCGTTACCTGCACAATACAAATGCAAAACATACAAATACAATGTATTTTTGGTACGTTTTTTGGTGCATTTTAACGTCATGGTTTTAATGGAAAATAGTTATGTGTAATTAAGCACATACCAGTACGCGTTGTGTGCGGTTTTCAAAACTTTGCGAGGGTATTTTAGTTATTTTCTGCTTGGTTTCAAGTCTCAGGTAAAACTAAAAAGTTGTCCAGAATGTCGTTTTATATCAAACACTAGTATACCCCATAATTAATAACTCATTTTGGTGGGTCGTTTTTGATAAGTCAAGTTAGGAATAACATATATCTTTCTGTTTTCATGTTCAAATAAGTTTGATAAATAATTTTTGTGTATGAGAGGATATATCAAATAATAATTGAGTTTATTATTTAAATACATTTCGACAAAAATGCCAGGTTACGCGGTAATCGTTTTTATGCGCCAATAAAAGGTCAAACAGTCAAAAAAGTCAAATCGGACCCGAAAAGTCAAAGGGTAAAATAGTAATTTAAAGTTCTAAAAATTGCCGGTTGTCACAACATCAATATCAAATAGCCAATCTGGTCACTACCTACAACATTAGGTGTACTCTCACTAAACTAATATGAAGTTTTCTTCCAGCTATCTTGTTTTTAATATTAAATACTCTAAAAGGCATTACTATTCAAAGAGTATCCAACAATTAGAAACCTTCATCAGCCGTGCATCAAATTTGCCTATGTGATCTATGGTATAAGAATACTATTAAGACACCCAATGGTCTCATAAAACTTAAAGTGGTGTTCTACCATGAAAAAGTTATATGGGGTCTTGTTATGGGTTAACTACTAACCACTCTATTTTTGCCAGTCAGCAAGCTGTATTAACTGCTCTGCCCAAAAATTAGTTGGCAACTTAGAATCAGACTAACATAGTCCTTAGTCAGCCTCAAATTAGTGTTCATATTCCTCCTCTCAGAACTCCTTTGTTGAGGAGTTCTCGCTACACTAAATTGTATCGAAAAATACCCTTTATCTCACAAGAACTAATTTATTTCTTGTTTTTGATACTCCGGTCATGATCACATTCTATTCTCTTAACTTGTGATTCTACTAGTTTTTTATCCCGGTTATAAGGACTTAAGAATGCCACTAGTTCGTTCCTTAGTGTAGCTAGAAAGAAAACCCATGTAAACATTACTATAATAATTTTGGACTACTAGGTAATACACTTTTTCATAAGGCTTTTTACAATGTTAGACAATAAGTCCATATGTAACAATGTAAAGGAAGACTGATTGAGTTCTTGTTTTGGACTTACAAGAGGCTCTGTGTTGCTTTCCTTTTTGACAAGCAACACATGTTTGATCATTTTCAATAAGTTTGGAAAGGTAAGCCTCTTACAAGATTTCCTTTAACCAATTATATTCATGGTTTTTTTAAAAATTTAAGTGGACCTAGACTTCTATGCCAATGTTTAGAATGAAATCAATGTGGTTTTACAAAAAGGCAAGTTAACCTCTTTTTGGAAAATCACTATGTTCTTTAAATCAACACTATACGCTCTTGTTCTTTCTAGGAACTTAAGTAAAACTTGACCTTTTATCAATTTAACTTAACAGTTTGGAGATAAAACAATACTCCAGTGTTCATTAAAAAGAACACTATTCTTTTTATCACACATTTGTGAGATACTAAAGAGATTAAACTTTAACTCTCTCACAAAAAACACATTTTTAGAATCTAGATTACCAGTATTAATGGTACCAATTCCTGTGATTTTTCCTCCTTTGGGGTTTTATTAAAGCAACATATCCCTCATCTATCTCTTCATAAATCTGTAGATATGAAATGTTCCTGTCATGTGCCTGGAGCATCTACTATCAATCACTCCTTATCTGGTAAATCCATTTTATGGATTGACCTGACATTAGATAGGAAATAAGTTTCTTTATGGGCATACCCCAAGACTCTTGGACTTGGATATGCTTTGTGCATCAACATATTCAAACTTTTTTAGGGTGATTGATGCCCTGTTGTAGTTGTGTTTAGAAACATTGGTCTAAAACTTTATTGCTTGGTTTCCAAACCCATCAAGCTGAGGTTACCTTAACAATCATTAAATTATATCCCTTAACAGCAATAACTAACTGCTTGTTGGCATAGTCACGTATTAATTTTTTTATCTAACAGTATTAACCTCTTAATTAACGATTACTGTTTTTAAATGTTGTGTTCTTATGAATGGGCCTCTTAACGTTGAATGTGCTTGTTTCAGAAAGATATGACATTGGTCTAGCAAATTCAGTGTTGTTTTTGCGTGAAGCAGTATTAATTGTCTAGTAGTATTAACCAACTATTGCTTTTGTTTTAGAAATATGTTGTCTCATTATTTATATTGTTACTAAGCCAGACTTATTTGTACTTTCTCTTGAACCATGTTTTTTAGCACAGGGGTGTGTCTTTTGAGCAAAGTTTTGATGAATTCCACCCTTTTGTGCATTGTTCCTGCAAACAGGTTGTACCATCCTTTGTATTTTGAAAAATGTTTTTGATGGTAATTGCAATACAACCTGTAAATGATCTCCAAAGCTTCCACAACATAACATGCACTTATTAAACTTCTCAAAATTGCTTTCCTAGTTTTGAGGACATCATATTGTTCTAATTTCTTTGATTTTCCTCTTAGACTGTGAGTGTTTGCCTATGTTCTTAACTTGTTTAACAGTTTTCCTTAGTAGTTTTTTCTTGTATTTAGAAGAGTGGGAAGAAAAACTCTTTCTTAACAAATTACTAGCGCCTAACTGTTTTCTTTTAATTTTTTTAGGCCTTGGTCACTTCCTCTTCCTCATCATTTGTTCCCAATTCTTTAATAATTGAGGCATCATCATTCTTCGTAACTACCATTAGGTTCTTCTTTACTAGACATGCTTTAACTATTCTCATCTACAGGTCATTAACAAACTTACTCTTCAAACTGGTAAAGGGACAAGTTAAAGTGTTGAATGGCATGAAATTTCCTGTGTAAGGAGATGGATTGCATTATAATTTTCATAAGCCTAAACCTGTCTTGCAATTGTCAACTATTGACTCTTTATGAGCTTCGTTTTTTAAAACTTTTAGATGCATGTGCAAATTTATCTAATTAAGGTGAATGTGCATCTTTTTCTTTTTGTACTGTTTCAAGCTTTTCCTAAGCTCTTAATAGTTACTCTCCTATTGTGGAATTTCAAATTTTAAGCCACTTAATTCTTGTGATAAATAGGACTATTTGCTTTAGATAAACTTCAAGTTTTTCTTCCACAGACTTTAAATTGTCTTTTAACCTAGAACCATTAACACATATTTCTTTAAATCTTTTAATAGTTGATCATTTTGAGATTTAAGAAGTTCAACAGTTTCTAAACAAGATTTAGAACAAATATAATCATTGGATACCTCTGAGTCAGATGAGAAAGCCATGAGTGCATAATTAGGCCCTTTCTTTGCCTGATCACTCCAGTCATATCCACAAGACATCACCTTGACTGCAAAGCTGTGGAAGTTGATGTTTCACATGCACACTCTGTGTTAGCTTTCCTGGTCTTGTTGTCTTGATTTTCTTAGTAGATAAAAGGCTCTTGTGCACTTCTCTAGCAAAATGTCACCTTTTGTGGGCAGTTGGTAAGCACTCACTTTGGACCTTATCAAAACACAAGTCTCATTGCCTTTAACTGTAAGCTTCCTTCCTATATTCTTCAAAAACCTTTTTGCCCTCATAGTTAACATTGCCATTTTCCATCTCAAATCCATCTCTTTCATATCATCTGGATAGATTTGTTGCAAGTCATCATGTACAAGTTGAGGACTATTTGGTTGACTAGCAAAGAATGCACAAATAACAAAATCACTCAAGTTATCAATATTTGTAGAGTTAACATCATTAACTTGAGTGCTAGCAGTAGAAACTCCATGAGCAGTATTAATTTCTTGAGTAGTATTAACTGCTCCATTAGTGCTGCTAGTGTTGTTATTTGAAGAGGACACAAAATCCATGTTCTGTGGTTGGCTTCTCTTACGTTGTGTGTGCTTGAATCGTAGCGAGTATTCCCTTTATCTTAGGAGTGATCGTCTTCATTGTGGTTGTGTAGAGATCATCCATGCTCATTGTATCCAAATTAGCTTTATTCCTCCATAAACCAGCATGTGTGTTCCACTCACGTGACAAACATCTTAATAACTTTTGATTAACATCTTCTTGTGAAAGCTTTTCATCCAAAAGCTCTAACTGACTCACAAGCTTTTGAAGCCTATCAAAAGTTTGATCAAGCATCTATGAGCTTGGAGCAGTGAAGTTTTCATATTGTTGCTTATGAGGATTCCTTTGAGTCTTTTTTTAATTCATTCTTACCCATATCTTTATTTTAAACAGCTTCTAGCAACCTTTTAGAATCTTTTTATAGAGTTAAACTTTAAATGATGTTCATTGGGAATGCCCATCATTAAAGTACTTCTATCTTTCACCTCTAATCTTCTCTAAGCCTTTTCTTCAGCAGTTGTAATAGGCATCACTGTCACAACACCTTCTATAATTGTTGTTTTTGGCAAGGTTGCACCATTCTCTATGACCTCCCATAGTGCATAGTCTATCATCTGGATATATTGTTCAATCCTCATCCTCCAGATCTCATACTCACCAGGTTTAAGCATGGGAACTTTGGATGCAGCCACCATGTGTGCATAATCTTGATCCATGTCTTTAAAAAAATCTTGTGTATAAAAATAGGTGCTGCTTATTCAAAGCTTCTTAACAAGCTCTGATACCACTTGTTGATCCCACTTTAATAGATCGAATTCCTTAAGCTTGCTTAAGGTTTAGTTATATTAGATAAATCTAACACAACTATAGTAGAAACTTTGTTTGAATGTATTAAAGATTATGCAGAATCTAATCTTTAATATTAAGAAGAATTATTAATGAAACAGTAATTCAAAACAAATAAGCTCAAATTTTATTAATGATAATAATACGAATACTCTCAAAGTATTAGGGTTACAAAGACCTTTAAGCTATGAATTATATGACTAAGATTGATAAAAGATGATTTTGATGCGTATAAAACTCTATGCCCTAGGACCTCCTTTTATACACCAAGGAGTCCTACTCGGCTTACAATACTTTCCTAAGTATACAAAATCTTTTCTATAAATAACTAATACATATCAAGTAAGCAGTACTAACAAATAGTACTAACTTACACTAGCAGTACTAACTTAATACTAGCGTACTGACTACTTAGAATATTTTCTTGAGCAGTAGTAACTCTTCAGCAGTATTGCCTTGACTGAAACATGGGATGATATACAAGCAAAGATTGATGTTGATCATCAATTGGCCAAAAGATTGCAAGCACGAGAACAAGAAGCGTTGTCTATTGAAGAAAAGGCTACATTATTTTCCAACTATACTCTTAGAGAAAAGAAGAAAGCATTTTGCAGCTAAAAGAGCAGAAGAGAAAAGAAACAAACCACCAACAAAAGCTCAACGAGAAAGATAATGTGTACTTACTAAAGACGATGGAAGGATCAGCTCAATGATTTAAAGTTGATAGGTTTGTATTCTATTTCATGAGATGGTTTGACAGGAGCATTCAAGAGGGTAATTACATTTGAAGACATTTAGAACAGAGTTAGTAGAGGGCAAAGAAATGAGGCAGGAATCGTGAGACGCTCGCACAAGAGTATAGTACAATGAAGCCAATGTGGAAGATGACAAAGAATTAGAAAGAGTTTATAATAAGTTAGTGGAAATCATTTATTGATGAAGATGACGGGGTAGCAAGTTGATGCTTTTCCTTGGGCTGTTTAGTCTATAAGGATTCGTTTGTCTGGATAGATTCTTAAAGATGGAAGAATTTGTTGTATCTATTAATGCAGAGCTAAGGGATTAAGTCTCTTTATTATACTTGGATTCTTTAGGCTCATGCGGTATTGGGGTGGTCTGTATTGTTGGGGAAATCATTGTGTCTTAGGGGGGGTAAGTTATTTTTTTGTTTTTTGTTTTTTTTGTTGTTTTTTTTTTTTTCAATGCTAAGTTAATTTGTTGTTTTTTTTTTTTTTGTTTTGTGTTTTTTTGTTTCTCCCTTTCTTGTTTTCTGTTTTTTTGTCAACTAGTTTTGTCTTTTTTCTGTACGTTTTATAAATTTTAAAAAAAATAAATAAAAAATAAAAAAAAAAAAAAAAAAAAAAATAAAATAAGTAAAAAATTAAAAAAAAAACAAAAAATAAATAAAGAAAAAAAATAAAAAAAAATACAAAAAAAAAACTAAAAAAGATGACAAAGAAACATCAGAGCTTAAATAGTGTTTAGAAATCATTCTAGATGAAGAAAAGGTAACAATTGATGCTATTCCTTTGGCTGTAAAGTCTCCAAGGATTGTTGGCTGGAAGATCCACAAAGAAGGAAGGAAAAGCTATTATCAAATGATAAGAGCTAATGGAAAGTCTCAAATGTACATGGTCTTTAGTCACATGATTATAAGTTTTGACAGGCAAGATTTGGAAGACTTGTACAAGTTGGTAAAAGCTATATATGGATCGACAAGACCAGTGGAAAGCATGGATTATCTGTTATGGAATGATATGAAAATAATGTTTGAACCACATGTAGAAGATGAAGTATGGAAGCTGCAAAACGGATACAAAGTGTTGGAATGGAAGTTGTATGACTCATGTAGAGTACACTCCTTGATGATGCAGTCTATGCTGATTTACATGTTAGTAGAAAAGAAGTATCCTCTTACACCACCTACATTTTCAATGATGTTAAAAAAGAAGCTTCAAATTGATTATGAAAGTGAAATGGCTTATCAGCTGTGTAAATTAATCATAAAACAGCTTAAGAAGTAAAGAAGTGTTTGGAAGCATCCTTCTAGTGTTGATGAAGCTTAAATGAAGAAACTTGATGATTTTGAAAAAGAATATCAAGTTTAGGGGAAGATTGTTGGGATTAAAAGTCTTCTTAATGTTGTTGGAATTACTGGTGCTCAAGTTTATGTTAATACTGCTCATGAAGTTAGTGCTGCTCATGAACTTCAAAGAAAATATACTAAGTAGTTACTACCGCTGGTACAAAAGTTAATGCTGCTAGTGAAAGTTACTACTGCTAGTACAAAAACTGCTTGAAGTTAATGCTGCTGAAGAGTTACTACTACTCAAGAAAATATTCTAAGTAGTTAGTACTGCTAGTGTTAAGTTAGTACTGCTAGAGTAAGTTAGTATTGTTTGTTAGTACTGCTTACTTGATATGTATTAGTTATTTATAGAAAAGATTTTATATACTTAGGAAAGTATTGTAAGCCGAGTAAGACTCCTTGGTGTATAAAAGGAGGTCCTGGGGCATAGAGATTGATGTACCAACACCAGAATCAAAACCAAAATTCTTAGCTTCAAGGTATTTGTAACCCTAATACTTTAAGAGTATTCGGTATTATTATCATTAAGAATATTGGAGTTTATTTGTTGAATTATATGTTCGTAGAATTACTGTTTCATTGATAATTCTTCTCAATATTAAAGATTAGATTCCGCATAATCTTTAATACATTCAAACAAAGTTTCTACTATAGTTGTGTTAGATTTATCTAATATAACTAAACCTTAAACAAGCATTAAGGAATTCGATCTATTGAAGTGGGATCAACACGGAGATACACACGACTTCTATTGACTTTCTCGTTTCAAGTTAGTTGATATTGAATAGGTGGCAGTCTTCTCTAGCCTCCGAGTACTAAAACCAAAATGCACTAATCGAGTCTAGAGCCAAAAGATCAATAAAATAAATATCATTAGGACACATTCCATTATAAACACTTATTGAACACCAATAAGTTTACAAGCTGTTAACAAGAGTCCTATGCATTATCCTTGTGATTTTGGCCAGAACGTCCGAGTGATACTTAAGTATTCACCGTGAAGATGGAAATCCTGTTTGAGCCAACATCAAACAAGCTTTTGGTAGGTGACTTGTGCGATTCTATATGAATCAAACCTGTGTCAATTGGAAAGAAATGATGGTGCGATTCTTTGTGAATCAAACTTGTTCCAGTAAAATGAATTGACAGTTTAACCAGAAAGATAGTAACTATCTGATTTTCTCTTACCATGTTGTCTGCTTTGAGACGCTCTGGTAACCAGAACGGCTAGTGCAGCTGCAAAACCCTATCCAGAAACATGCACATTCTTATATAATAGGTTTACAAAAATGTGTTATAGTAGAGTCGTCACTTATCTTCAATATTTTAGTAATTGGTTCATCAGTGTTAATTGAGTTTAACATAAAGATTCCCTTAGTAGGGGCGAAGTTAGGGTTATTCCTATTTATGTTAAACGTTACCCTTTCGTCACCTATCCCTACTAATATTTCTTTTTCAATTAAAACACTAATCTGGGCGTGAACAACGGCCAAAAAGGGTCTTCCTAAAATGACAGTTGAATTGGGGGTTTGATCTAGAATTACGAAGTCGGATGGAAACAGGAATTTATCAATTTTTACGAGTATGTCTCTAACTATCCCAATTGTTTGCGTTTTTCACAAATCAGCAGCCATTTCCACTAGCATCTCGGTTTCACTAAGGTTTGTTAATTCCAAATACTCAAAAATATTCCTAGGTAGAACATTTACACTAGCTCCTAAATCGGCTATAGCATAAAAGTTGAAGTTACTGATAGTGTAGGGAAGCGTAAAATGTCCTGGATTAGATTCCTTCGTATGTAGTAGATCATTGGTGTTTTCTTCCTGAGAGTCAGAGAGGAAGGAAATTTCATGGAGATTCTTAAGTTTCTTAGGAGAGTCGGGTCCTTCATGTTCAATAATTACTACATTTGCTTGTTCAGATTTTTCCTTCCTGGAATGAAGTTCTTTGGTTAATTGCTCGATCTAGGTTTCTAGGTTTTTAAGTGGGGCGTTTTGATTCCTAGTGTTAATCTCGGCATTCTCTTAAAGCTTCTTAATCCACACCTCCATTTCAGTACTTCTTTATGTAGATTCCTCTTGATGCTTAGCTAATAGTTTTTCTAAGCTCTACCTTCTTTCACCATATGTTGGACGGTTATCAGTCTTAGTGTAGTATCCAGGTGGTCCTACACGAAATTTTCCTCCATTAGTCCCATTAAAAGGTGTTGTTCGTCCAAATTCTCCATACCTGACCTCTTCAACTTGTTTAACTTCCTCGTTGATGGGACAATCCTTGTCGAGGTGAGGTCCTTCGTAAATTTGGCATCCAACCTGGATTGCATGAACACTTTCCTTTAGCTTCTTCATGTCTCGTCCTATGTTGTCTGATAAGTGAGAAATCACATATCCTTTTTATACCAAAAATGGCCTTAAATGATCAAAATTATTGCAAAGTATGCCTGTATATTGCTTGTTTTTGTCATTTTTGATGTGTAGGTACGGATAATGCAAAAATCATAAGAAAAACGGTCAAAACCGGACAAACACGGACACGAGACGGATAAAGTACACAAGAGCCGGAAAGTTTCTAGCAAAGGTCAACAAAAGTCAACCACAAAAAGACAAAACCTTCAAAATGCCAAAAATATCCTTAATATTAACACAATTTCACCAAAACTCCCAAAAACCCTAACACCGTTAGTCAATAACTAACAGTTGTTAAATGTGTTTTATTAAACCTTTACCAAAGCCCAAAAATTTCCCCGGCCCAATCCCTTATTACACAAACCCGAGCCCAAGTCAACGTTTTCAAAGGCAGGGTCAAACAAATCGTATAAAAGAAAAAAAGAGCGCGAAGTGAATTTACTATTCACCTTCGTCCCAACTTTACCCTACTCGAATTAAAGGGGTTAAAATCCCACTCCCATTCAATCCAACGTGGCCTAAATGATTCTAAACACCAAGCCGCCAGCTTATCATCAAAAACTCACTCAAGAGTTCTTATTGTCAAACTGCAAGATGACCTCGGGATTGCAAACAAACACATCAAAATAGGAAAATTTACACTAAACTTAGTGTAAAAGAAGCACAGCTACTCCAAAGATGTGGGATTGCCAGCTTGGCAATCCGTGTGATCTTATTTTGATCTAACGGTTACAAGAGGGTATCCAATGATTGGAAAGAATAGACGATCATGATCAAGAGGAGCGTTTAACCAACTTCAGGACCTAGAAGCATCCATCTCCTCCTATAAATACAAGCCTTGCTCACTCACATGAGGAGGAGGAGTAGATGTAGAAGTAGCTTATTGTATTTTTTACTTAATGTGATTTTTCACTTAAAAGCTTTGTAATCCTTTTCAATATTAATAAAAACTCCGTTTGTGCTTAATTCTTCCTTTTTCATTTTTGCAAATTGATTTCATAAGTTGTCTTAATAAGCTAATAGACCTTTGATAAGCTACATTGTTTTTTTAGACTACGTTTGTTCACATAAGCTTTCCTGAGCTTATTTGGACTTAGCTATTCAGATCATAGAAGTTTATTGGTAAGGATTTGATTTTAAGCTTAGATTTGGATGATAAAGCTATATTTTGGAAAAGAGCTTATGGGATATTTATGTAGTGCCTTATTTAATAGGACTGGGGTAGGATAAACTTATAAGACATTAACTACTCACCTGTTTTTAAGCAAGAGTTGAGGTATTCTCCAGTTTTTCATTTCAAGTCTGCTTATTATTCTTGTTAATCTACTTTGCTTATCAATTAGCTTGTTAGTGCTTATTACTGCTTCAATTGTGCTAATTATGTCTTTTATATGTTAATTTCATTTAGATTTAAGCCTTTGAATATTGCTTAGTTTTCAAGTGTTGGTTAATTTTCTGTCATGAAATCCAAAAATAATAGCTTAATCGTGTTAGCTTAATGACCTGCTTATTTGCTTTTTGATATCTGTTTCTTAGGCCTGTTATAAGCTGTGCAATATCTGGTATTAAGAGTTTGAGCCTTATCTTTTAATTTTATAAGCTAAAAATGAGTTTTAATCTTCTAAAGGAGTGTTTGCGACAGGACAATATTAACCAAAGTTAATACTGTCAGTATCCCTTTAGTTCTTTAAACTGATTTTTAACTTCATTTTTTTAGTTTATAAGACAAAATTTAAGGACTTTGTAGGTTAATTCTAACTTTTAATAAAGTTTGTTAGCATTTGTGTTCATTAGTTTAGTTAGATTAGCAAATTAAGCTCAAGTTCTTTTTAGCTGTTAGTTTTGTTCTTTTAGCTCTTAGTTTGTTGATTTATAAGTGTAGAAGTAATTATCTTTGCCTGCACTTGTTGGATTTAAGTTTTGGTTCTTATTGTTGTCAATTGCATCAGCAACAAAAATAGACAAACTGCCATTTTTAAGCTTAATTTTCAGAGGGTAAAAGTAGTTTTTAGGATTTGATTCTTATAGCACAAATAGATTTTAGGCCATTCTAGATAAATTAGGGCTTATTTTAGTTTAAAAAGCTTATTTAAATACCTGTCTTAGATCTGCAAATTTGTTTTTTGTCTTTTTATTCAATAGCCAAAAGTATAATAAAATGAATTTTCAGCTTTTTCATTAAGCTTTTTCCTTAAGCATTTGATTTTCAAAATAGTTTTCAAAAGTTGTTTTAAGTAGCTAATAGGTCAAGGTTTAAGCTGGTTTAAGCCAAAAGTCCATAAGGATCCTTTAGCTTATTGAAAAATAAGCCCAAGTTGTCTTAAGGGACTGTTTGGGTTAACACTTTCTTCCCAAATAGCTTATTTGAGATTTTTTGGCTTATAGGTCCTTAGTTTTTGCTTAATTCCTGTTCAAACTAGCTTATTAGGATAATTTTTAAGTAGTTTATAGCTTATTAGGGTCAGTTTTAGCTTATTTAGTCTTTTCCTTAAAAAAACCAAAAACATAGTTAATATATTCAAGTAGCCTTTTCAGTTAGCTTTTTAACTGTTTATTTGAATTTCAAAATGTCTTTTGTTTATTGTTTAAAGTAGCTCATATGCCAGGCTTATAGGTAGTATAAGCTAGATTTTCATAAGGATCCGTTTGATTGCTTAAAAATAAGCTTAAAGATGCCTGGTCAGGCTATTTGATAGCTGGTTTTGTAAAAAATGCTTATTGGTCTTTTTCAGCTTATGGTTTATTCTATTTGTTCATTTATAGCTTAGATTAGCTTATTAGGTTAGTTTTAAGTTAGATTATAGCTTATTTGATCTGGTGTGAGCTTATCTTAGCTTATTAGTATATTCAAGTTTTAAGAGAAAGCTTAAAAAGAGCTAAGTGCTCTTTCTGTTTCAAAAAGCTCTTTTTCAGCTTATTATCTAGTTTTCTAAAAAGTTGTTTTCACAAAAGTAGCTTATTTTAAGTTGCTTAACAACTTTGTTTTTTAAAGTTTTTACAAAAAAAGGGAAGAGGGGAAATCGTGGGTGAGCAGGGCTTGAACCCACGACCTCTACCCTCCTCACCTTTTATAACTCAACACACAACACACTCTATCACTTGCCTTGTGGACTTTTTCGATTATTGTTTGCAAAATTAATCCTTTATAGTAGTTTTATCCCTTTTAGCTTATAAGCCATTTTTAGCTTATTTCACAGCTTATTCGATAAGCTATTTTAACAAGCTTATTTTTCTTAGATTCCTCACTGTTCAAGCCACTTTTCATGATTTTTCCAATTTTTTTATAAATAGTTTAGTATTTTTAAACATTTAATTTCATTAAAATCGTTTTTAATTCATAAAAAATTATAAAAATAATCAAAAAAAATATAATTTTTTAAGAAAATTTTCTTTTAACATTTAGAACCTAGGAAAAATTAGATTGCTCGTAGGGTTAAATTGCAAAATCTTGTTTTTTTAAAAGTAACGGGATTGAATCCCGGTCACGTTTTTAGTGTTTTCAAGCCCTAATCACCTTTGCGTTTTTAACACACATAGTTTTTCTTTGCTCAAGCTTTTAACCCAATTTAAGACTTATAAAAACCAAAAAGATCATTTAGGACTTAAATTGATAATTTAGGGTTTTTGGGTCCCGTTTAGGATTTCTGTTTTGCGTTTTTAGTTAAAATTTGTCTTACCTTAATTGTTTTTTTAAGTTTTTGCCTTAATTTCCGTAGTAAATACGAAACCAATCTGAAATCATGTTTCATTCAATCCCACGAAGCATCAATTCTCAAACTACTCTCAGTCTTTCATTTGCATTCCCGTTGGGGAATAACGACCCGGGAATCATACTCCCGAATTACTATAATTGTGATTTTTTTATTCTTACCCCCTTATATTTATATATTTATATAAGTATTTTATATTTATATATTATATATTTTTAAAGGTGTGAGTCAATCTTGATCAGTTTTTGGCGCCGCTGCCGGGGAGGGGTGTATCCGATTGTTGAAGCCGTTTAAAATTTTTTGTTTGAATATCCTTCCGTGTGAAGTTATTTTGTTTATTTTCTTATAAAAAAATACAAAAAGATTTTTCTTTTATTTAGTATAATTATATTATATAAAAAAAACCAAAAATATAAAAACATTATCCATAAAAAGAAATTAAATTTTTTTTACCAAGTTAGTAAAAGAACACCAACATATAATACTTTCAACTGAAGTATTATCCATTAATAAGTTCCCGAACCAAAGAAAAAAAACTTACATTTTGTGTCTCTCGCGACGTACGGCTCACCTTTTAAAGTTAAACAAACTCCTTTGTGCGTTTTTCTTTTGAAGAGTTACCGATAAGCGAGTTGATTATTAGGTTTAAGTGTCTTATCTCATTGTCCGTTATTAAAATTTATTGTGAATACATTGTTGAAAAACCAAAAAAAATTCAAAAAGATTAAAAAAACCAAAATTAGTATAACATTTCTTTACATTTTAGTGCATGCGCAGTCGTTCTCATCTCGTAATTCCTAACCGTCAACAACAACAAGTCCAATCCTGACAATTGTTGAAACCAATCCATCTTGTTGAACAATTGTAAATTAAGCTCCTCCCGTAGTTTACTATGTAACCGATACATCGTACTATGGCTCATTGCTCGTCGCTCCCACCTGGGTTACGAGGATGCCATCTTTGGATCCCGAGATCAACCGCAGACAACTTTATCTTAGCACGTTTGCTTACCCTCGTTCAAACAAACAAATTTATCGACATAACAAAGAAGATCCCTCATGCTCACATCCGTTATTTCAACAATATCACATCAAAGCTATGAAGTCCGAACGTCCACAGTACTCGGAAAAGCTATGATTTTCACCCTTTCCCTCAAGGGGTATCCGCCCGATTTGGGCTGAAAACGAACCCCCCACGATCGAATACTCACAATGTGAAGATCTTGTTTCGAATTCAAATAAATTTTTCCCTCCTTACCAAAACAACAATCTTCGAAATGAAATCACAGAGATTCACAAGATTTGATGAATTTCTACTAGGAATGGACCTGATTCAATGCATCTTCTTCCGGCATGCCCACATCATGGAATTCGGATTTACACTCCACTCGATACTTTCCTAAAATGCTTTGAATTCTATGATCAAAATTCTTAATTCCGCCCGCGGTGGATAAATTTTTGGATAAAATGCCCCGAATTGCCCTAAGAAACATTGAAAGCAAATCCAAAGTTCTAATTTACGTAAACAAACCGGTTGTTGCCAAAGTGAGTTCGAGCTCTTCCACCCCCGGTATTTCTCCCGATGTTGCCGAACTTAAAGATATGGTGAAAGCCTTACTTCTCGATAAGAAAACCCAAGCTCCCGCTCCCGTGAAAGCGGTCGAGGAAAGTTGTGTTACTTGTGGTGGAGCTCATTCTTACCGAAATTGTCCTGTCACCGATGACAACGTTTATTGTGACAATATTCAAGAGTATGTTTCCCAAGCCGCCGCAGCTAACTACAACCAAGGAAATACCAGTTACCGAGCCCCGATTGCTAATCAAATTTGACCTTCCGGTGTTCCTCCCATTCAAAACCAAGGAAATAACCAAAATCGTTACAACCAAAACTGGGGGACTAATTACAACCAACGCCAAATTTATCGACCACCGATTAATCAACCCCCGGTTCACAAGCTCCACCTTACAACTCCGGCTCCGCAAACACAAGTGTGACCAAAGAACGATTTTTGCAAGCTACCGTCAAAAGCTAATATGCAGTGATGAGAAACATGCAAGACCAAAACCAAAACTTGCAAAATCAAATGACCAATTTAACGGATATGCTTTCCAAATTTGTGAATTCCAATACCGCTTCTACTTCAGGTTCAGGGACACTCCCTAGTAATACCATTACTAAACCGAAGGTAGATTTGAAGGGTATTACCACCCGAAGCGGTATTGCTTATCAAGGACCCACGATTCCTACTACTTCTTCTTCTCCTCCTAAAGTAGTGGAATGTGAAACCGATGTGACAAAGGACACGGTGCTTCCTACTAATAACGGAAGCACCAAAGACGTCCAACCTCCGGTTGTCCAAGTTCAACCTCATGTACCAAAATTCTAGCCCGAGTTTGCTACCCGGGTAGTGACTCCGAGGCCTAACCCGAAACCATCGATTCCGTATCCTTCGAGACATAATGATGAAAGGCGCCGTGAAAAAGCTAACGACCAAATTGAGAAATTCTACAAAATCTTTAAAGATTTAAGTTTCGAAATTAGCTTAACGGATGCTTTGATTCTTATGCCAAAATTTGCCTCTACTCTTAAAGCTTTAATTGGAAACAAAGGAAAAATTAGTTAAATGGCGAAACTCCAATGAATGAAATGGTTCGTGCTGTTATCCTCAACAAGTTACCCGAAAAAAACTGGAGACCCCGACAAATTTCTAAATACCGTGTAGAATTTCGCCGAATGGATGAATGCTTAGCCTTGGCGATCTGCGCTAGCATAAATCTCATGCCATGAAACCGTGTGGAAAAAGCTTTTCTCTTCAAAGCTCACTCCTACTTGTATGACTCTTGAACTTGCAGACCGTTCGATTACCCAACCGATCGGTATCGCCGAAGATGTCGACGTAAAAGTAGGAAAGTTCCAATTCCCGACCGACTTTGTTATCGTAGATTTTGATGCCGATCCCCGAGTCCCCCTAATTCTTGGGAGATCCTTCTTAAAGATCAGACGTGCTTTGATTGTTGTATACGAAGGATAATTAACTCTTCGTGTTGAAAAGAAGCCATAACATTCATCTTGATTAAACTCGAGATTTAAAAAACCTCCCTCTAATTATCAATGATAATTCGGTGAACCGAATCGACGTTATTGAAATGGCTTGTGAAGAGTATTCTTAAGAAGTTCTCGGTTTCTCTGATGTGATCACGAGTGGCAATCCCACTCCTTATTATGACCCGATCGTTTCTACCTCTTCTCTGACTCTCACTCCCTTCGGGGATAGTGATTTTCTTCTCGAGGAAGTCGATGCTTTCCTCGCTCTCAAAGATGATCCAACTTCACCAGAAGTTGATGACTCTTACTATGACCTAGAGGGGGATATTCTTCTTCTTGAATCATTTCTCAATGATGATCCATCATTACCCCCTCCCACTCAAAGAAATTATTTGCCTAAAATTCGAAATGAACTTAAAGTTTGTGAAGCTAAAACTGATAAATCTTCAATTAATGAACCTTCCAAAGTTGAACTCAAGGACTTACCTCCTCATCTCGAATACGCATTTTTGGAAGGTGACAACAAGTTGCCCGTCATAATTGCTAAAGACTTGAGTGTCGAGGAAAAAGTCGCTCTTATAAATGTTTTGAAGTCACACAAGCGAGCCATCGCTTGGAAACTCTCCGACATCAAGGGTATTAAACTGAATTTTGTAACTCACATAATCTAATGGAAGAAGGATACAAACTAAGGGCTGTTGAACACCAAAGACGGGGTGAATCAAAACCTCACGATGTACATCAAAAGGAGGTTGAAAAACTTCTTGACGCCGGATTAATTTACCCGATCTCGGATAGTCCTTGGGTAAGCCCCGTACATTGCGTACCAAAAAAAGGTAGTTTTACCGTTGTTGAAAATGATGAAAATGAGTTAATCCCGACTCGATTGGTTACGGGTTGGCGTGTATGCATTGACTACCGAAAGTTAAATGAAGCCACCCGTAAAGACCATTTTCCACTGCCATTTATGGATCAAATGCTCGAGAGATTAGCGGGAAACGAGTACTATTGTTTTCTCGATGGTTTCTCGGGTTACTTTCAAATTCCCATCGACCCTCATGATCAAGAAAAGACAACATTCACATGTCCTAGGAACCTTCGCCTAATCGACAGCATGCCTTTGGCTTATGCAATGCACCGGGCACGTTCCAACGGTATGATGGTTATCTTCAAGAAATGATCAAAAAAATGATGGAAGTCTTCATGGATGACTGTTTCCACGGTCTTTGGAACTTCATTCGATAAATAGGCTTCTCTGTGTAGACAAGATCGCTATCCAAAGTTGAAGTAACACCAATCTTTGTCTAACTTAGGAAAAGAGTCATTTTATGGTTAAGGAAGGTATTGTCCTTGGCCATAAGTTTTCCAAAAATGGGATGTAGAGGTTAAATAAAGCCAAAGACTATGTGATTTGCTAAGTACCTCATCACACCACCTGTTAAGGTGTATCGGATAGTTTCTCTCAGTTTATGCCGGTTTCTCCGAACGGTTCATTAAGGATTTTTCCAAAATTTCCCGACCAATGACTCATCTTCTTGAGAAGAATACTCCGTTCATCTTCTCCAATGAATGTATTCAAGCTTTTGAAATGTTAAAGAAAAAACTTACTGAAGCTCCAATCTTGATTGCCCCAGACTGGGACCTACCCTTTGAGCTTATGTGCGATGCAAGCGACTTTGCCATATAGGTGCAGTCTTGGGGCAACGTCTATTAAAAACACTGTTAGGCCTATACACAATGCTAGCAAGCAAAACAATGAACGAGGCCAGGATCGCATACACAAACAGACGGAAGAAAGAAATGTTAGCCGTGGTGTATGCCTTCAAAAAATTCCGATCTTACCAATACCTCATCACTGAACAAAGCATAGTGTATACGTATCACGTAAGAACACTCGCCCTAAAATATCTCTTTGCTAAAAAAAGAAGGAAGAGATCCGAAGGAGAGGATTGCTCTGGTGGGTTCTCCTCCTTAAAGAGTTCACATTCAAAATAATTGACACAAAAGGAGTTGAGAATCTCGAGGCCGATCATCTTTCCCGATTAGAAAATCTGTATGAAAATGTGCTCGACCCAAAAGAGGTGAATGAAAAGTTTCCTCTCGAGACACTTAATATGGTGACTTCTCGTGGTAACTCAAGTACCCCCATGGTTTGCCGATTATGCAAATTACCACGCGGGGAAAATTTCATTGTTAAAGGGATGTCGTCCCAACAAAGAACAAGTTTTTTCAAGATGTTTAAACTTGATAATTACTACTTTAGGGACGAACCCTTTTTCCCCCCCCCCCCCCTTAATTTGTTCCTAAATATGTGCGGATCAAATGATCCTGCATGGTTTTTGGCAAGAAGCTGTTTGACATCCTCACAGCTTGCATCGGAGTAAAACCCACCGGGGGACAATCCGTACCAACTACATACCGCCAAAAAAGTTTGACGTCAGGATTTGTATAGCCCCACGATTTACAAAGATGCCTATGACTTGGTCACCCGATGTGACACTTGTCAGCGTCAAGGAAAAATTTCGCAACGAGATGAAATGCCTCAAAATTCCATCCAAGTTTGTGAAATCTTTGACGTATGGGGAATCGATTTCATGGGCCGTTCCCGTCTTCACGTGGGAACAAATATATACTCGTGGCAGTCGACTATTTGTCAAAATGGGTAAGCGAAGCGCTCCCCACCACTGACGCCCAGGTTGTTTGCAAATTCTAAATCTCTCTTCGCCAACGGTGTACCCCATACAAGCTCGTATACGGAAAGGCATGTCATCTACCGATCGAGCTCGAGCACAAAGCCTACTGTGCCTTGAAGCATGCAAACTTTGACCTTAAGACCGCGGGTGATCACCCTAAAGTTCAACTCAATGAACTAAATGAAATTCGTGATCATGCCTATAAGAAATCTTTAAGCTATAAAGAGAAAACAAAAAGGGTCCATGACTCAAAGATCAAAAACCGCGTTTTCAACGTCGGTGATCAAGTCCTCCTCTTTAACTCTAGATTGAAGATGTTCACATCGGGCAAGTTAAAATCATGTTGGTCCGGACCGTTCACCATTACCCAAGTTTTTCCATATGGCACCGTTGAGTTATCTCAAAACTCCAGGCCAAACTTCAAGGTGAACGGTCATAGAATTAAGCACTACTTTGGAGGGGATGTACCACAATTGGTTGTCCCAGATCTCCAAACCTTCCCCAAGAATAAATGAATTCGGGGATTGGGTCAAGCTTAGTGACCCTAAACAAGTGCTTCGTGGGAGGCACCCCATGCTTATCTATTTTTCTTCTTTCTTATTTCTATTGTGATGTGAGGAGGCTTGTACTCTTCCGATTCTTGTTGTTTGTGCTTGTGATTTTTTGTAGAATTGACCCAAAATTTTCTGAACACTCTCGTGTCGGGTGTTTTGTCCAGGTCCACTCGAGCTTCCTAGCATTTGCTTGCAATTAGTTTGGGGAAATCAAATATCCTAGATTATTATCGACTAACATTTATCTTTTAGCATACTTGATAAACGGCTTGAGATTTTTGTGATACTTTCTCCATGCTCGAATTATGCATTCGACTTTTTGAGTTCTAGTATGGGGTTATTGTTAATTACTGGTTGTAAGCGTGAATGTTATGAATAGATCTATTTGGGATTGACATCCTCGTTCGGGTGAGTAGCGCTCACTAGTTTCGGCGATACCGAACTAACGAACATATACCATGTCGGATTTGGATGTTGCGGGTTGAACATCTTCACAGGCACATTATTGGCATTAATTTGCATATACATACATGTTGTAGCTTCAGTGTCATGAGCTTAGCGCTTGCGTAATTACATTTTGAGATATTATATGTGTTACATGTCTTACACTTGAAAATCTTATGGTCCTACTTTATACATTACTTAAACCTGTGAATTCACCAACTTTATGTTGACGTTTTAAGCATATTTTTCTTAGGTCAATAAGGTACAAGGGCAATGATACACTGGTTGTCGTCATTTTGGGAGTCATATTGCATAAAGATTTGTGTGCATTACATTTGGGAAATATTTGTTATGTTTTAAAATCTTTACATTTACAAGGATGAACAAGTTAAACTTTGAGCTTTTGTAACAAACAATTTCATTAAATCCAATGTATCATTTTCAAACGACTCATTTAGAGGCCGTTCTCTCATATCTTGTGCTATTGATCTATGAAGTAACATTCCCAGACCCTAATTCCGATGCGACCCAATTTGGGGGTGTTACAGATTGGTATCTAGAGCCAAGGTTATAGAGAACAAGGTCAAATGTTTTGCTTGGACTATAACCGTTTTCAAACATTGCATCATACAAAAGTTTTTCATGGACATACATTCACTATTTGTTTACAATGACTGCATACATAATCTATATACGTACTTATATTATATTACATATATTACTATACATGTCTTATACATTATACTTATATACGTTAATTTTATTGTTATAGTAGTCATGTCATCTTTGACAGTTACCTGCACGTCGGTATATTCTGATTCTGAGCCATGGAGATTTCAGTGGGTATCTGATGATGAGCCACAGTCACCAGGGGCCACGCCGCAGCTTCTAAAGCAGGCACCACTATCTCCTGACTACGTACCTGGTCTCGAGTACCCACCATCACCAGACATTGTACCTGGTCCTGAGTACCCAGAGTATGTAGCTCCAGCTGACGAGGAGATACCTATTGGGATCAGCCTCTACCTGCTGATGCTTCACCTACAGACCTATCATTGGGCTATGTTGCTGACTTCGATCCAGAGGAGGATCCAGAGGAGGAACCTGAGGAGGATCCTGCTGATTATCCTGCTGATGGATGAGATGATAATGATGATGATGATGATGATGAGGAGGAGTCCTTCGAGTAGGATGAGGATGAGGAAGTGGAGCATCTAGCTCCGACCGACCCTACACCACCACCACCACCTAGATCACCTTAGACTAAGGTCCCATTTTCTCAAACTCGTCTCCGTAAGGCACGAAAGACTGCCAGACACCAGCCACCTATGGCAGCATCTACTAAGGCACTCATTGCTGAGTTTGCTTCTGCACCTACACCTCTATCGCCACCACCATCTCCATTATTACCTTGGTCATCTCCACTCTCACAAATACCATCTCCACCACTACCCGTGCTATCTCCACCCTTAACACTACCATCACCACCTACTCATATTAGCATTAAGGCACCACTGGGCTACATAGCAGCTATGGTTCAATAGAGAGCTGCATCACCATCCACCCACCATCCACTACTGTGATTAGAGATACCAACACCACCATTTTTGTTACCATCTACTGCTCATAGAGATGATATTCTCGAGGCGGATATGCCGCTTCAGAAGAGAGCCCGTTTCTCTGCTCCCGCTTCTGGGTTTGAGGTCGGGGAGAGTTCGGCTGCTGCTGCTGCTAGGCAGGTTGGGCATGCATTGACTAGTAGTGTTGACTAAGGATTTATTAATAATGTGGATGCTAGTATCTGTGCTTCTAAGAGTAAAGCGATGACAGCCATGAGGGAGGTCAATGAGAGGGTTACAGATCTTGCTGCCACTCAGAGACAAGATGCTCATGAGCTGCATATGCGTGATGAGGACGCACAGGATGACCAAGCTTTGCTGAGATCTCAAGTTTGTTTACTGACGAGAGAGAGAGGAGATACTTTTGCTCGATGGGTTCTTCTTATAAGCGTGAGGCTGCTTCTACCTAACAGGTATAGGCTCGCTCTAAGAGTAGGAGCCAGGCCATGAAGGCCCAGATTAGAGCATTGCAGAGGGATGTCAGTGTACTTCAGAGAGAGAGGATCAGTGACGATGACAGGCTGACGAGTCACATTCAGCACGAGCATGACAGGTTCAGAGAGCTTGTACACACTAGAGATGCAGGACCTCAGGATAGACCAACTGATGCTGGTAGTAGCTGTTAGGAACGATAAAAGTGTTAATTATTAATATGGATTAGTCTTAGTTTACTTTATAGTTTTATAAGTAGTTATGATGTAATAAAGTCTATCTTGGTCAAAGTTAAGTAAAGTTGACCAAGGTTTGTCTAAGTTTAGGAAAATAGAATAGGATAAGTAATAAGTATAAATACTCATCTTTGGGGAGTATTTATACAAGTCTTGTCATTTGTAACTTCACTTCTCCTTCCCATTTCTATTTTCCCCTTTGAAAAGTAAATTTAGAAAATGATGAAAATACTCTCTAGCTCCTCTCTTCTATTCTTATTAGCTTTCATATGATTACTACTTAGCAAACTGATGCATATTTTATTTTAAAATACATTTTTACCAAGTTTTAAATTTATAAAACTCGATCTATCTGACAACGCACTAACGGGCAGAGAACCCAATCGTGGGTAGTATAGAATGGTAAATCCGAGGTTGTCCCAAGAGCTAAGTTGTAATTAGTTTTAATTTGAAATGTCACGTTTGAAAAGTGGTTTGAATTGATTTGAAATAAATGACAATAAAATAAATTACTAAAAATTAAATAAGTTGGAGATATCAAGAGAGAAAACATGCTAACCTGTTTACTTCATTACTATTGTTACGAAAACGCATTCCTGTGCAATGTTAAACTATGGTTTCATTAGCGGTTTCTAAAGTCGATAGAATTGAATGTGCATATGCAGTCTATCCTATACTTCTCGCAATTCCGAATCAGTCCCAAATCATCTGGGAACTATGGTTTCATTAGCGGTTTCTAAAGTCGATAGAATTGAATGTGCATATGCAGTCTATCCTATACTTCTTGCAATTCCGAATCAGTCCCAAATCATCTGGGAGGTAGGTTATCCAGGTTGTAGTGATTAATCCCAACTATTACCAAAACATATCTAATAATCTATAAAGATTATTAACCCTCTCTGAAAGAGTTTCTGTGCTTTTTAAGTATATTAAGTGATAAGTGCGGTGACCAGTTAGTTTCTACACCAGGTAAGGAGTTAGTGATCCTCCCTAGTACCCATTGGATCCCATATGGACTAGATAATCTAATAATAGGGCAAGCTAGGTCCAAACCACCCGTACTACCAAAACCCAGGGTTACACGAAAGTCAAGGAATATCTAATGAAACCATAATTTAACAGGAAACAAACATCATAACAACAGTAATTACATAACTAGGCCAGCACTTTAAGTGCTTAGCCGCTCATGGTAATGGAAACACAGCAAGAAATAAAAGAAATCATAGATTGAAAACTCATAATTCTTATAGTTTTCGTATTTGAATGATTAAATACAAAAAGTAAGTAAAGTGTGATCTCCCTTAGACTCCAGGTGGAATTCTTCGAAGGTTGGATTTAACACCTCCAAATTCATTTCGCAGCGGAACCAACAGTTTGGGTGTTAAGTCATAGCACAACAACATAAGAATATAAAGAACGACTCAAA
>BQNB010047440.1:0-43115 GCA_026074375.1 Tanacetum coccineum | reverse complement strand
CATGTCGCTACGCCTCACGCTAAAGCTTGAAGCTTGGCTATGCCGCTACGCCACGCTTCACGCTATTTATAACCTTGAAAACAACTATCAAGAGGTTAGGTACTAGTACAAGGTGTTAGCTGTATAATTGATCTTGATTGATTATAATTAGTCAATCATTGCTATGATTTGTCAATCATTAGTTGTATGATTACAATAATCTTACTCATCATTGCATGTACATTAGTAGTTATCTTGGGCTCAAACCTAATCCTTGTATGCTATATATATTGTATATTTGTGAAGAAACACAACACACAGTTTCACCTTCCTTCATGGTATCACGCCTCTCTTAAACAAACCCTAACCGATCCATAAAATCGCTTCTCCCTTCATTAGTTCATTGTCCTGGTTGAATATATTGTGCTAAAGTCACAAGTTTTTTAACCGTGCTAAGGTCACACAAATTGATTTGTTATACGTAATTTTGGTCACGTTTGGATTAAAGTGTGATAGGTCATACTAGGTTTGATTTTGTTTGTGTTTGCATGCATCTATAAACCCTACACGCATTCACTATTTCACATATATATTTATGGCAAATTCGGGTAATAACCGTACCTCCTCTTCTACGCCTCCGATTAAGTCTTGGAACCCTTGTTTTAATTTTGCCAAAGGAACTCGTCAGTTTGGTGAGTCATGTCGCTATGTGCATGATTTGAATGCACGTTTGGGTACTAATAATAATGGGTCTAGTCGGGGTCGTGGGAATAGTGATAATAATACTAATGAGCTGTCACAGAAACTACTTCAACAGTTAGCTTCTATGTCGTGTACAGTTCCAACTCCTCATTCAAGTAACAATGCACCTGTAGCTTTTAATATGGGCCAGCCCACTTCTTTCGGCCGAACTACTGGCCCCATTCTTGTGACTCCACGAGGCTTTTCTCAGCCGGCCCATCACTCCACCGCTAAACCTTTGACTTCAGGCCCATCTGCTGCGTCTTCCCTAGCCCAACAGCAGGTTCATGTTAATAGTTTTCATCCGGCCCAACAGTTGGATACACAGGTTCATGGCAATGGTTTCTAACCGGTAATGCGTCCCACAGCTACAACGGGACAAGCCACCAACTTACCGCATGCTTTTTCCACTGAGACTCTTCGGGATCTTAATAACGGTGCTTGGAACATGGACACAGGTGCGAGTTCTCATCTTAATAGCTCGGTTACGAGTCTTAATATTGTTTTTAATACATATATGTATCTGTCTATCTCGGTTGGTGATGGTCACTCCATACCCGTCACCAACACGGGCCATAGTATTTTGTCAACTCCAACTAAATCTATTCACTTAAATAATGTTCTTATCACCCCTCATATTGTCAAGAATTTAATATATGTTTGTCAAATTGTTCGTGACAATAATTGCACTGTCGAATTCGATGCGTTTGGTTTTTCCGTTAAGGATTTCCTGACGCGTCGGGTGCTTCTCCGATGTAACAGCACGGGGGATCTTTACCCTGTCACAGCTCCATCTCCTATCCCTCATGCTTTCCTTGTTAGTCAACATACATGGCATCAACGTCTTGGACACCCAGGGGTGAAGTGCTGCGTCGTCTTGTTTCTTCTAACTTTATTTTGTGTAATAAAGAGAAGCCTCTCGTTCTTTGTCATGCTTGTCAGCTTGGCAAACACGTGAGGCTTCCTTTTGTTAGCTCCAATACTGTGATTAGTTCTTGTTTTGACATTATTCACTCGGATGTATGGACTTCACCCATTCCGAGTCTTTCAGGTTTTAAATATTATGTCTTGTTTTTAGATCATTACTCTCAGTTTGTTTGGGTTTATCCTTTGGTTAATAAATCTGATGTTATGTCCAAATTTGTGTTATTTCGTAATTATGTTCGCACTCAATTTAAGTGTGAAATCAAGTCATTCCAATGTGATCATGGTGGTGAATTCGACAACCGTCGCCTACACACCCTTTTTGCCGAAAATGGAATTCAGTTCCGCTTTTCATGTCCCCAAACCTCTCAACAGAATGGGAAGTCTGAACGAATAGTTTGTACAATTAATAACCTCATTCGCACCCTTATTTTCCAAGCAAACCTTCCACCAACTTTTTGGGTCGAAGCTCCTAATATGGCCACACAATTACTAAATATCTTGCCTTCAACTGTTATTGCTAATGACATTCCCTACACCCGTTTATATGGTAAAGATCTCAACTACACCCTTTTACTCATTTTTGGGTGTTTATGTTACCCACATCTTTATCCATCTCACAAACTTAAACCACGTGCAACGCCCTCCATTTTTTGGGATTTGCCTTTTCTCATAGAGGGCATCGTTGCCTTGACCTACACACCAACAAAATAATTATTTCACGTCATGTCACTTTGATGAAACCGTGTTTCCCTATGGCTCCACCATACCCAAATCCACTTTCGCTTATACCTTTTTAAAAGATACCTTTGATTTACACCCTACTCTACCAAATTCTACCCTTACCACACCAACTATTGGACAAACTGATCCTTACCACACCAACAACATCCAACCGAACCCGCAGCCCAATAGTCTCCTACTGCGGCCCCACCAACACCTACCTCCCCATCTTCGGCCCAAATCCATTCACCAGTCCAACAGCCATCCCCCATGGCCCAACATACACCAATTCAACTTCAATTGTCACCTACGATTGTTTCACACCAAACCACAATAGTTTTGGATAAACATGCACCCGCTATTATCCAAAATCCCCTAGTTAACCCAAACCCTGACTCGGTTCACCCTATGGTTACGAGTTTTCATGTCGGGACTAACCGTCCCACTAAGTGTCTTAATTTACATATGTCTTTGGTCTCTCCTTTACCAAAATCTTATCGTGATGCGTTTAATGATCCAAACTGGCAAAATGGTATGCGTGATGAATATACTGCGCTTATTAAAAACAAAACTTGGACTTTAGTACCTAGACCACCAGATACCAATATTGTGCGTTGTATGTGGCTTTTTCACTACAAGTATTTGGCTGATGGCACACTCAGTCGCTACAAGGCTCGTCTTGTGGCAAATGGTAGTACACAGTTGGAAGGAGTTGATGTGGACGAGACATTTAGTCTAGTTGCTAAACTAGGTACTATTCGGACTGTTTTAAGTTTAGCTGCTTCTCGACATTGGTCGATTCATCAGCTTGATGTCAAGAATGCTTTTCTTCATGGGGATCTTTCTGAGACTGTCTATATGCATCATCCTTCGGGCTTTCGGGACTCTGCTCATCCTGATTATGTTTGTTTGTTACAGCGGTCTCTTTATGGGCTCAAGCAAGCCCCTCAGGCTTGGTTTTAGCGTTTTCCATCTTATATTACTCAGGCTAGTTTTTCTCATAGTCGCTATGACTCATCTCTATTTATCTATAGACAGGGGGATTGATACCGCTTATTTGTTATTATATGTGGATGATATTGTTCTCACTGCCTCTTCTGAGGGTTTATTGCAGCGGATTATTGGCTCCTTGCATCAGGAATTTGCTATGACAGATTTGGGTCCTCTTAATTATTTTCTGGGAATTTCTGTCAAGCGTGATTCCTCAGGTTTATTTTTATCTCAGAAGAAGTATGCTATTAAGATTTTGGAGAAAGCACATATGGTTTCTTATAATCCTAGTCAGACTCCTGTTGATACTGAGTCTAAACTGGGTGATGATGGTGATCCGGTATCTGATCTGACTTTGTATCGAAGTCTTGCAGGTTCTCTCCAGTATCTCACTTTTACTAGACCGGATATTTCTTATGCAGTTTAGTAGGTTTTTCTTCATATGCATGATCCTCAGGAGCCTCATCTCTCTGCTCTTAAGAGGATTTTGCGGTATGTTTAGGGTACTCTGAATTATGGTTTGCAGTTATTTTCTTCATCTACCACAGATTTGGTTGCTTATTCTGATGCGGATTGGGCTGGTTGTCCCACCACTCGGAGATCGACTTCAGGGTATTGTGTATTTCTTGGCAACAATTTACTCTCTTGGTCCGCTAAACGTCAGCCAACGCTTTCTCGGTCCAGTGCCGAAGCAGAGTATCGTGGTGTTGCCAATGCTGTTGCTGAAACTTGTTGGTTGAGGAATCTCTTACGTGAGTTACATACTCCTTTGTCTTCCGCTACGCTTGTTTACTGTGATAATGTCAGTGCTGTCTATTTATCTTCCAATCCAGTTCAGCATCAACGTACGAAGCATATAGAGATTGATATTCATTTTGTTCGAGATTTGGTTGCCGCTGGTCAGGTACGAGTTCTTCATGTTCCTTCACGTTATCAGTATGCGGATATTTTTACTAAAGGATTGCCTTCAGCATTGTTTGAGGAGTTTCGCACCAGTTTGAGCGTCCGGTGTCCTCCCGCTCCAACTGCGGGGGAGTGTTAGTCAATGTAATTTATGATTGTCAAAGTTTCTAGTCAAAGTAATTTATTATAGTCAAAGTTATTAGTCAAGTCATTTATGTTAGTCAAATTCATTTAGTATGGATTCTAGAATACTCCATATACTCCTATATATTGTATCATTGTTATGAGAAATGCAAGACACAAATTATATCTCTAAACCCTTTATTACATGGTATCAGGGATTTTTCCGGTTAAGCATTTATTTGATCTATTACAAGTACACAACCAAACACCTCACGAAATAAGAAGATGAAAACACTCAAATCACTCAACTAATCTATGTGGTAACATGTAACTAATTCGTTTAATTGCTCGGTCGTGACGAGTATTCTATCATAGGCTTGGCAATGATACACATCTCCACCACTAGAGCTAAAGAGTAACAAGTTTATAAAGGTAAAATGGGTTTTTATTTTAAGGCTTAGGGTTGATAATTCTACAATCTTTCACCAAAAGTACCACAACAACAAGGCAACTGAAGCACACATACATAGCCATAACGACGAAAGAGACATGTGTGTTCGATCACATCCTCATTCGAGTTTCACCAAGGGTTAGGATGAAGAATGATATAAGGTTGAGATCTTCTAACTTTCACCAATAGTAATAAACCAACAAGGCAGCTGAGACATGCATACATGGCGGTAATGACGGAATAGACATGCATGCTCGATCACATTCACATTCGCGTAAAACCCATGGTTAATGATTAGGAAAGGGAATTAAATTGTTGTTAAATAAAAATTACGAAACAAATAGACTAGTTCTAAGATATAAATTTTTCCTATTTTCTCTTTTTCATCTTTGACCCTCTCTATCCTAGCCACAGCTAGTATTTCTCTGATTAGCCAAACACCTCTTACACCTTTCTCAACTCACCACCATGCCTTGCCAAAACTTCTACTTTATAAACTCATCATTTTCTTCATTCCATTCACACCTCACATTTATCTTCACCTTCATTCACACTCACCATGTCACCCTTTAGAAAAACTCCTCATGACTACTAAAGGAGATACCGAAGAGCCAACAAGAACCTTAGAGACAAAGCCATCTTCTACCTCCTTCACATTCTCTCTCACCTAATAGGTCACCATCCAACTCTCCTACTATCACTAACTCTTTGTCCTCTCCCCTACCTCCTCAAAATCCACTTCAAAACCAAATGGTGAATAAACTATATGAGCTTCATCACTTATCAAATCTCATTGATATCCATCTTCAATGCGCAATCGATGCCACCACCCAACACCTCTTTCTTCACCTTTGATTCTTCCTGCTACTCTAGAACAAGTGAACTTTCATTCGGAATTTTGTCATTGTTGCATGCAAACCCGAACCTTATTCAATGTGGTGAGAGATGACCTCAATCGAATTAAATCTCTCATCATTGGTCCTTCCACCCTATTTCACTCCTCTCTAACAAATTCCTCACCAACTTTTTCTAGCTCGCCTCATAATAATTAAACATCCATGTATGTTTAATTTCTATAAATAATCAACAACCCTTCTTTTGCTTATGGCATCTCCTAGACATCAATAATCAACTAGTCTAGCTTTAGGTTTAAAAGTCTTTCTATGACATGCTTAGTTAATTTATCTTGTAATATTCATACTACTTAAGTATGAATTTGTCTCGTTATTTCTAGTACTGTAAGCAATCTATGCTTTATTGTATGAGTTGCTTTTTATGAATGAATTATTTTATGGGTGAATTGTACGCATTATTTTGTTGGCTATTTCTTCTCCACATAGCCAAACATATATATATTTGTCGTAATCTTGCTACTAGTTAGAAATGTTTTCTTGCACTTGTATTTCTAATTTGGTTTTGTAGCAAAACATTATAAGCTCGATCCCTTAGTGCCTCAAACGATGGGGAGCATACATCAAGGGGGAGTCTTGGCATCGTCAATTTCTTTCTCTTTATATCTCGACGATTAACCTTTTTGGATTTGACAAAGGGGGAGAAATGTATTAAAACTCATTAATAACTTGAAAATTTTATTTTTATAACAAAATGAGTTTATATTTTGTCATCATAAAAAAGAGGGAGATTGTTAATACAAATAATGTCTAAAAACATTATTTATATTTTTCGACCTCTCTACGTTTTGAAGATGACAAAATATAAAAACGTTTACGATAAAAATAAATGTTTACATGTTATTAATCGTAAAATTCCATTTCTACGTAAACCACTTAAGGTATGTACAAACAAATCATTATACATGATTAGTGATCAAGAAAATATTTTTCTTAACCATTACATTTCTACAAAAGTATTTTTATAAAAATAAAAATATACAAAATACTTTTATTAATAAAAAAATATTTTATTTAATTATAAAAATTCAAATCTGGTTTTTCCCCCACCAGATTTAACATTCCCCACTAAAAGACAAAAAATGAGCGTCAGTCTAGTGGCGGCCCCCTGATAGGCTGGGCGGCCCCCATATATATCTAGGACCGCCGGGACCGCCACCAGGAGATGTTGGGATATCCTGGCTATAAATACTGCACTATTCTCAGCAGAAAAACACACATCTTTGCACGAATCTTCCAGTTATCTTTCTCTCTTTAAAACCTTCTTTCTCTCACTAAATCTCTTGACACTAACATTGTTTAATCTTGTTTCAAGTGATCCGATCTCATCTTCTTTCTCCTTCTATCAAGTGCAAGAGAAGAACACTCGTATTCGCCAAGAAACAAAGTGTTATAGATTAGTGATTTCTCTGCTATTCTTCTAAGATCCAAACCTCTATTGTTATTATCTTGTGTGATTGTGTAAGATCAGATAGTGTATAAATCCGATAGTGTAGATCTTGTGATTGGTTAGTGTTGGTAAAGTTCTTAGCTTAGTGTCGGAAAATAACGTAAGCGACGTGTAAACAGTTTTCTTTGCCTAAAGGGAGCTTGCTGACATAGTAAAATCTCGAGTCGGATACTCGGGGAGTAGAGTAGGGCGAAGAAGAGCTTCGTGCCGAACCACTATAAATCTCGGTGTTGTGGTTTGATTGTTCTATCTCTTACCTTTTATATTTTACTTATTCCTTATATTAATTGTTTGTGATTATGTTGCAAGTAGCTAGATACATTAGTTGTTCATATTGTGACTTGATCTTGCATATATTCGAATCTAGTGTTTTTATAAGCAAAGTTTTTTAAAACGGCAATTAACCGGTAAACTATTCAACCCGCCCTTCTAGTTTCCGCAAAACTAAAACATGTGTTTTTATGAAAATTATACTCTCATTCTCGTATCTTACATCTAAAAATCTCCTTACAAAAGTTCGACCCATTTTGATAGGTTTTTTACATTTTTTTGTTCTTTTCTTAGAATTAAAAAAAAAAGAATTTGGCTAAAAAACTAGATTGAAACATGAAAAGGGAGCCTATTATTTAAGAGAAAAGATTTGTACACTCTTAAATTTTATTTGCACATTCAAATCTACAAGCAGTTAAATCAGGCTTTCAATATTGTACAATTATGTATTTTGTAATGCATAGATTGAAGTGGCTCAATCAATTCTCAATGTGTCACGTTACTTAAGGTATGGAAAAGAAGGATTGAAATCCTTTGTTGTTGTTTTCAACTAGGGGTGAGCAGAAAAAATCGAAAACCGAAATAACCGATCGAAACTAGAAACCGATAGTTCGATTTTTACTTTTTCAAAAACCGAAAAATTTGGGTTCGATTTCAGTTTTCGTCCAAAAATCGAACCTTAAAAACCAAACCAGTTTTATTATATAATAACATATATGTAATAAAATATAAATAAATAAGTAATAAATCAAAATTTTATATTCATATTTATTTAGTGGGTGAAATTATAATATATTTATCAAAATGTTTATATACGTGTTTGTCATGTACGTGTGTTTACATGACAATAGATCATTACATATGTGACAATGATCATACTATGTGTATGTTCACTTGCATGTGTGTGTCTCTTATTTAAATGTGTGTAAGTGTAGAAAAATGGGATACACATAAAGTAAAGAAAAATAACCAATTTTCTACGTAAAACAAGTTTTTTGGCATAAATTGGTTACACCTAAATATAAACAGTTTAAAACCGAAAAACCGAGCTGAAACCGATAATAAACCGAAAAACCGAACCTCCAAAACCCGAACGGTTTTGGTTTTATAAATACCGAATATTTCGCTTCGGTTTCAGTTTTAGCCAAAAACCGACCCAAAATCGAACCGTGCACACTCTTATTTTCAACATAATAGGGTTATGTTGACCAATTACAAAATGATCGAGTCAATATCCTTTGTTGTTGTTTTTAACATGATATGTTCATGTTGACCAATTAGTAAGGTCATGTTGACTCAATATATTATGTCTAGTGGTATGCGAGTTCAACATCAACCTTTAAGTTGTGGGTTTAAGCTTTGCTTAAAACGTTTGTAAGATATATTGTGAGATATGTAATATATGATGTGAAAAAATTAGCATTCTAAGAAAAAAGGTGTACAAAACTCATACCCTGCTTTATGTGCTTGTATTGTGAAGTGTGCAAATCACTTCATAGTAACAAAAAATGGCTCCGCATTTGCTTAGAGCACTAGTATGGTTTGGTGCCGTCGTGTGATGTCGTGAAAATAGTGTTGCCACATGAGCATTTATTTCTCATATCATTATAATTTATCAAAACATTATAACGCTCCTCTTTTTTATTTCTGGTGTCATAAGTCACCTTCTGGCTCACACATAACCTACTAAAATACAAATAAAACACACAAAAAAACAAAACCATTTAGGTTTGCTGTCCGGCGCCGAAACAAAATACCGCCACATTTAGGTGGCCTTTGTGTTGTCCCGTCATGTTTTTAGGATGACACCACCCCAAAACACATCGTGCCGAACGCTCTTAAAGTTAAAAGGACCACTCATTTTACCCTCTCACGAAAACACAAACATAAATAAACTATCCGAAAAAAAGTCGCTTGCCAAAAAGTGTTATTTTAGTCATTTTTGGGTAAGTGAGGAAATACGGTGAAAATAGAAGACCCCGCCATGCACTTTTGACAAATTCTCGACTCACGAGTTAGTCTTATATACAATTCACAAATGTCTGATCGTATGTTTGACCACATGCTACGCCAACCACAGTGGGTCAAACAATTAGCCCACAATCTGACCCAACTTCTTGCCCAAACTAAAAAAAATATTACAAAACGCTATAGTGCCAACCAAAGTAGGCCAAAAAATTAGCCCACAATTTGGCACATCTGACCCAAAGTAAAAAAAAAATTAACATGAGACCCAACACATAAGCCCATATAAATAAAATTATTAAACGTGAGACCGAAAAAATTAATAAAAAAATTAAAAAAAAGCCCTCTCAAGTTTTTATTATTTACGACTTTTTCCTATAAAATTTTTAAATAAAAAATATACCGAAAATGCCTCCGGATTACGAATAAAATGAGCCAAATATTGATATCATCATATACGTTTTTAAAAAGAAAAAATATATAAAAAGTTTCAACACACACATTATACAATATACTATGGAGCATGTTTTAATTCTGTTCTTTTGTGCATTCTGGATCAACAGCCTATATCCGGCCATATATCATGACTATTTGTTGGGCTTATACAATTTTTTGCTTAATTATCCACATGTTACTCACACAAAAAATATTTAAAAAAGTTGTACACTGTTTTGTATCGAAAAAAAATTAGTAACAAAAAATAACAAAAATGGCCCTCAAATTCTCACTAATTACGACTTTTTTATAAAACAAGTTTTCTTTATCAATATGTAGCAAATATGTGGCGCACTTTTAATGAAAAATACAAGCCTTTAAATTACGACTAAAACGAGTACAATATTGATACGTTTTAAACGTGCGTACAATTTTATAAAAAATATTAAAGTTAAAAAAAAAATATAAAAATTTATGGTAGCCTTTGTTTAAAGTTTCATAAACCGTGCTGCCTCCGCCGCAACGCGCGAGTTAAATTCCAACTCTTTTTTCTACATTTTGTAAGTTTGTGTGCAACAAGAAATAGTACAGTAATAATAATGTTATAGTTATCTTTTCGAAAGACAGTGACTGCCTTAAATGCCTTTTTATGAGAGCATCTACGATGCTAAGCTAATGTTTTTAATGACTTTTTGCAATTAATTACTCACTTTGTAATTATGTTTCATTTAAAAGTCATTTACAAGTCATTATTATAATGCTACCAAGTCATTCTAAAGCTTTATCATGAATAAATAAATATAATATAATAAGAATGATAAAAAGAGAAAAGTTTTTTGCAAAAGCTTTTAGTTTGTCAAGTCTTTGTCAAAAACCCTTTTAAAAACTTTTATTACAATGGTTAAAACCTTTTCAAAAGCTTAATAGAATAGTAAAAAGTTTTTTAAAAACTTAGCATTGGATATGGTCTTATGTTAGACATTACACTCGTCAAATTTATCATCTCTACATTAATGTCACATCACCATTAAACAAACCACCAAACCCGCGTCATGGTCACCACTAGCTAAAAATATAAAAATACTCCACTCTATAAAAACATACCACACATGCAAATACCTTTGAAAAAAACAAAACAATGAGAACAGTTCCGTGGTGTGCATTATGGACTTCTATGTTTTTGCCATGATGGACTAGTATCATGTAAGGTACGCGCGACCCTAATTGATTCTCGAGATTAAACTTGTGTTGGCCAAATCAAGTCGCATGCAAAGTTCTAAGTTGACAATATCGATCTTACAGATGTTCATGAATGCAAAGCTAGTTAGTTACCCAAAATTGTTCCTACGTCTCATTATAGTGATCGACATCCCAACAAATATTGAAAGAATCCAAATAAGAAATTCCGTTAATCACATGCAGATAACATTTTATGAAAGAAAAATAGTACAAAGGTACTTGTTTAGGTTAATAACGATATTACTTTTACACATAATCCCCGTATTTTTTTCACATCTACGTGTATATTGGTATATCAAAGTTCTACTCACTTAAACAATCTACACAACATACGTAATTATACATTATAGATGATAACTCAATCATCCAAGTTCCTTCATTCGCGCCTTCATACCGTGTTTGATGATTTTCACTTTTCAAAGATCATCAGACCAATCACTAGGATCAATTTCGTAAAACATTCCATCAACAACTTGATCAATAAGAGAATCAATAAAGGTATTGCAACGAACTGAAAAGATCCCGTCAACTCTGTTACGAGCACTAGAGAACCAAGCAAAAGACGCAGCACAAGCTACAGCTAACAAACACACCCCTGCACCTTCTTCAATCCCTTGTAAGTCCATCTTTCGGAATAACGAGTTACCTGTGATAACTTCCATTGTCACCGTGGATGCAAATACGATCTGTACGTAGCAATAAATCATTATTAGAAATGCTATAACTACTTAGCGTTATATTGCTCACGTTCATATGTCAAGTAATTAAATTTTATGTGCTATGGCTAGTACAAAGGGAGCAAGTTGTACACGACCGCACGAATTAGATTGCTCGTAACATTTTTGTATGTTGTACTATTTGTTGTTGTCTTGTTGATGTTGTAAAATTTAATGTACCAAGTACATACATAAACGTGTGATGCACAATCACTTACTTAGTTCTTTTATTTTTATTTTATGTTTTCTTCTCGTTGTATTCCTGCCCTACTTATAGGACAATAATCTTTTGATTCTCTTAACAATAAGATTAATACGTACTTTGATAAATACTAATTGTTATAATTTGATCATATATATTGAAATTGAACTATGTCCTATTATTTCATCATCAAACTTAGTTATAAATAAATCTAGATCTAAACCATACAAATTTGTCTCTCAAATTGCTTGTATGACCAACATGACCTAACTCGGTTCTATGTAAAAATTACCCTAGTCGTGTTATCGAATCACTGGGAATCAGGCTTTTCTTACCATGTGTACGTGATATTCAACATAACTAATCATTCAATTACTAAAAATACATCAATAAACAAATTATCATTTGTAATCCCGATTGTTTATAATAAAAAAGAAGAACATTTTTTTTACCATAGCTAGACGACCCGAAATGATTTCAAAGTCTTGGCTCTTTTTCGAACTCTCAATATACTCCGAAAGCATGTCAAAAAATCTCGACACATCATTTTCATCACCACTATCTCCATCCATGTTCCTCATCTTCATAACTCCAAAACTATCTGAACCATATGATCTAAGCGTGCACACTCTTGGTTGCAACATGATCTTCCTACTATCCGTTGTTTGGCTGACCGTGTCGGTCAGCCTAACCTTTTGAACCGGCAGTGATGAAACTGATCCGCCCGCCGGTTCATCTCTTTGAGCTACAAGTTTGTTTGAGTTAAGTTGGCAAACAATTGGCCTAGCAGCCAATGCCATTGGTGTTAAGTTGGAAATGTGATATGTGAGGACTTAACAAAACTAGTACGAGTAATAATATGGTTATAATTTTGTTTTGTTTGAGCCCTTGCTTTATGAATAGTTAACATTTAAAGTCTTTTTTTTTATTCAAAATGTTCATTAGTCTAAACTTTATACGATAATGCGAACATATAAGTTAGCTCCGTCCGAAAATAAATTGTTCACTTTTTAGAGATAACTGTGATTAATTGTGTAGGAAACTGATAAGGTCAAAACGACTTTAATTCAACAATCGTCATTTTGATAATATATCAAAAGATGCAAGGAACTTGTTTCTGTTTGATAAAGGTGTATTTGAGCACTTATGGTAAGATGAAGGATGTTAATATGTTTAAAGTTGAACTATAGGTAAGGTCATAGTACACGTCGAAAGTGAGGTTTGTGGGTCAAAAAGAGTTAACGTGGAACATTTTATTCTCGTTGACGTTGTTTTCGTTGGCAGCCAGTGTCGACTATTTTTAAGCCAATTAAACGATGAGCTAATAATATATACGAGTATTTGTAGGTTATCATACAAACATTTTCTTGGATAAATGAGTTTATGTGAAAAACATTGAAACTAACCATACTTTTATGGATTGAGATTCTTTAATGGTTGTGTCTCATGGTGTGTCATGTTCAACCAATAACATAAAAGTAAATAAAATTATGAATTTATTGTTATGTAAAAGGATAAGTATCATCTAAAGTTCATTTGAACTTTATAGGTAAAGTTCCATCACAGGGATAAAAAAACCGGGTCTCGCAGTAGGCCCCGATAATATCTATGTGAGAGAACTTTACCTCTAAAGTTCAAATGAACTCTAGAGGATCTTTTTCCTATGTAAAATATGGGACTCATTAATTTAAACCCACTCAGAACATGCTAACATGAGAAAAACATGAGAGACACAAACATTAGAGAATCTCAATCCTACTTTTACACCCTCACGAGTTGTTTAAGTGAATTTTTGTTAGGTAAATAATACTCTCATGGTTTTAAAATTATTGTCTCTAGACAAAAAAAATAATACTGATGACGTACCCTCCTCTCCGGCTCGAAGGCCTCCTATTCGAGCTCGAATGGGATATTCTCTCAATTGTACTTTAAAACCTTCGAATAGTTTCGAGTGGCGTAAAATTGTCTTCGAGATGGTTACCAGTATGGGAATCCGCCACGCGAAGGCCCCAAACCCTTCGCGGTAAGGCCTTCGCCGAAACTAGGGCAGAGGTCAGACTTGTTTAAGTCAAACACCCACGATCTTCCTCTCCACCTAAGATTTCCCGCCAATGTAGAGAACGTGATATACAATTCTTGCAATTACCTCTCAAAACGTGGGACACCCCCACGATCACCGGTTTTTGTGCTAGGCCTCGTCCCATTCTATTTCTACACATATAAATAGATGGCAAGGTCTTCAGGTATGACGAAGACTTTCACACACTAATACATACTTACATAGTTTACATCATAAATGCACATACTTACTCTCACGTCGGAGGTGATTCGCAGAGACCCCCCCTGCGCTTGACTTAACGTAGTGTTTCTATTTGTGTTGTCACAGGTTATCCAAGACCTGGCAATCCTTCAAGCATCCCAAGAACTCTTCGATCATATCGAAGCCTGATCGGCCCATATTTGCACAATCATCGGCGCCATCCGTAGGACCTGCAATAATTAGTCCCGTCCAAACCAAGTCAAATAACCTCGAAACCACTTCACCTACTTTTTTGGCATGACTTACGGAAGAGAAATGACGTCACCACCAGTTTTCTCGACACCACCCCATATACCCAACGTCAATACCAATGAAAGACCACCTGTAACTACTACCGTGTTTGCCGCACTACCCCTGGAAACACGTCATTTGCTTATCGTGCTTCCACTTCGACTGATCCTACTCCTATGATTAGTCCTGCTTTCGTAGAAGCCAACTATGAGATCCTCGAATCTCTCTTAAAAGATAGACGAAGGCAGATACATAATGAAGATCTTAAAACAGAACTGGAATACTTCAGTGAAGACTACGATGAAGAACGTGAGATGGAACCAAGGCCTGAACGAACTAGGAAAGTCACTCCACCTCTTCGCACAAGGTCACCCAGGGTTTGTAGACAACGTGAAATGGTAGTAGGGTTTGAAGAAGCTCCGAACAGGGAGGGAAGCAGAACAGGAAGGAATACCGAGGGTAACAGACCTTCGGAAGCTGGAGCAGAGGAAAATGGGAGGCCGGAGATGAACCTCCCCCCACTTTGGCAGCCCACTTGGGAAGGAACGAGAATGGGCAACCTCTGCAATCCTCCTTGACCTCTGTCCATGGAGGCCGTCAATCCTCAATTAACATGGGAGGGAATCTCCCTCCTAACGGTATGCTCCTCTCACACCATGCCCAACATTTCTTACCTAGTAGTGCACACGTATCCAATGGATTTGTACCTACTCATGCTAATCCCTACTCCCAACCCTCTGCGGGTATTATTAATGGACAAACCCTAAGTTTCCCTTTCCAAGCTCAGACTGGTAATCCCTCCATAGGGGGAACCTCTGCCTACCCTTCACAAGGAGGGTACATCCCCCAAACTTTCCCAAACGGTAATATACCCCCGTACAATGGGTTTGGGTATCCTGTAGCTATCCCTACGAATAACTACCCCTTTTATACGCAACCCATGTATGCACAACCAAATATGCCCGTGTGTCCGAACCCATACCCTGCAGGTCTTTTTGCAGATCCAACAAGATCTGTGACCCCCTTTGTTCGTTGGATCGAGGACTATCCTCTCCCAGATGGACTAAAAATGCCTTCCCATGTTAGTTCTTACGATGAAAAAGGTGATCCTGATAATTTCTTACACCTATTCAAAGGAGCCATTCGTATGAAAAAGGGCTAATGCCTGTGGCCTGCCATATGTTTACATATACCATTAAGGATTCTGCCCGAATATGGTGGAATAGTAAAAAAGCAGGTAGTATTCTCAACTACGAAGACCTAAAGGCAAAGTTCCGATCACACTTTAGCCAGTAAAAGAGGTTCACGAAGACGCACTTGGTAGTTCACAGCATCCAACAAAGAGAAGGCGAGAGCGTCAGAGCTTTCGCCACTAGGTATACAGATGACACCTTACAGATTTTGGGCCTACATGAAGACCAACATATTTCTGGTTTTGTTCATGGTTTGAGAACAAGAAATTTGGTCAAACACCTCTCCACAGACCTTTTATCCACTTACAAAGGTTTGATGGAAAAGACCTACACATGGATTGAAGCAAGAGAAGTTGCCACTAATAGAGCCCCTAATGATCAGAGGGATAACTCCGAAAGGTCAAGGAAATCCTACTAGGACAACGGCAGGGGACAGAAAAGTAGAGACAGGTTTTCCCCTTACCGGGGACCTAATCACGAATTGCTCTCCAGCCTATCTAAAAGTCCAAGAGAGATTCTCGCCACATAAAAAGTAGCCAGAAGCTTCGAGCAGCCTCCTCGTATGTTGGGAACCAGGCGATCACGGGACATGTACAAGTACTGCTACTTTCACGAAGATCATGGATACGACACTAACGATTGCCGACAACTAAAGAGCCAGATCGAAGAAGTTGTGAAGTCAGGCCAACTCTCCCACCTTGTAAATAGGATCAAGAAGGAAAGGGCAAAAACCTCCGACAGCCAACGGGGAGAGAAGAAAGAAAAAAGCACTACTCCACCTGAAGCACCTATACTTATGATAAATCAGGAGGAAGCTTGCACAAGGAACAATACATCTAAAAGCCCCACCTTCGAAGGAAGGGAAATCACATTCCCCCAAGTAACGAAGGGTAGCAACTCCTCAGCACCGGTCGTCATAAAAGCTAAGATCTTTGGAAGAGAGGTAGGTCGGGTACACATGGATAGTGGTAGCTCATGCGAGGTCATCTACGAACATTGTTTCTTGAAATTGAAGCCCTCTATCCAAGCATCTAAGGTAGATTCGCAAGTCCCGTTGGTTGGATTTTTGGGAAAAAAGTCCTGGGCCATTGGAGAAGTTCTTTTGGAGATCACGATAGGCGACACTCCTCTCTCAAGAAAAGAGACTCTCAACTTCATCATCGTAAGGTCTAATTCCCCCATACAATATGCTATTACGAAGAACAACAATGCATAAAATGGGGATGGTAGTCTCCACGATCCACGAGGCCGTCAAATTCCATACCACCCAGGGAATCAGAACTGTATCCTCAACACACGAATCCGACAAAATAGGAGAAGGTGTAAAGAAAATCAGAGAGACCTCCCTAGCAAACACAGAAGGGGTTCTCAGCTGCACTGATGCTAAAGAAAAGATAGTCGTCAACAGCAAGTACCCAGAACAGACAGTCACCATCGGAAAGCAGCTGCCAGAACACTTCAAAGAAAGGTTAAGAAACCTCCTAAGGACCAACGCAGATGTCTTTGCGTAGACTCATGCTGATATAAAGGGGATCCCCAGAACCATTACGGTTGTTGGGAAACCCTTCAACACGGAACACAAACTGAATGAGTATAGCCACATCAAACCAATCAAACAAAAAAGACGAAGCCTAGGTCCTGATCGTAGCACAACAGCACGTAAAGAGGTGGAAGAAAAGTGATGAAGGATGGAGAATGTGTGTTGACTTCATGGATATAAATAAATCCTGCCCTAAAGACTATTACCCTTTGCCCGAGATTGATTGGAAGGTAGAGTCCCTCTCCGGATTCCGCTTAGAGTGCTTCCTGGACGCTTAAAAAGGCTACCACCAGATCCAAATGGCAGAAGAGGACGAGGACAAGACAACGTTCTTCGTAGGAGAAAGAGTCTACTACTACCGAAAGATGCCCTTCGGTTTACAAAATGCAGGAGCAACGTATCAAAGACTAGTAGACAAGGTTTTCAACGAGCAAATTGGAAGAAATCTTAAAGCCTACATTGATGATATGGTTGTCAAAAGTACCTCGGAAGAAGAGATGCTGACAGATATAAAGGAAACTTTTCAAAGGTTCCGATCGATCAACATAAAGCTTAACCTAAAGAAGTGTTCATTCGGCGTTGAAGAGGGCCCATTTTTAGGACACCTCATTACTAAGCAAGGCATACGAGCTAACCCCTCAAAGGTAAAAGCTATCGCCGAGACCGAACAACCAAAAATGCTCAAGGACATACAGAGTCTCAATGGAAAATTACCAGTCCTTAGCCAATTTCTGTCAAAAGGACATACATGTCCCTTCCTTTCTTCAAAGTGCTCAAAAGTTGTACAGATAAAAAGAACATACAATGGACACAAGAAGCAGCAGCAGCACTCCAAGAAATAAAGAAATTTATAAAGACTTTGCCAACGCTCACAGCGCCAATACATGGGGAAGTTCTATTGATGTATCTTGCAGCTTCGACAGAAAGCATAAGCGCAACCCTATTAACGAGAAGGGAAGAAGGATAAGTTCCCATTTACTTTGTAAGCAGAGTCCTACAGGGAGTCAAGCTCAACTAGCGTTGGTACACGCAGCGAGAAGGCTGTGAAGATATTTTTAGGCACATATGATAGCGATCCTAACCAACTCTCCTATCAAACAGGCACTCACAAAACCCGAAAAGTCAAGGCATGTAGCTAAATGGGCAATCGAGCTAGGAGATAATGACATCGTGTTCCAAGCAAGGGGTGACAACAACAAAGAAGCGCCAAAAGATTTTTTAATCAAAGCACCCCTCAAAGATAACAGGAAGGAAGTAGGAAGAAAGATGGACACAAAGCCAGAGGAAACAAAACCAAGCTGCGAGTGGAAGCTCTATACTGATGGAGCATCAAGCTCTGACGGTTTAGGCGCAAGATTGATGCTGATAGACCCTAAAGGTAAATAGTATACTTATGCTATACGTTTCGAATTCGAAACAACAAATAATGAAGCAAAATATGAAGCACTATTATAGAGGCTAAGAATATCACAATAAATGGAAATCGCAAACTTGGCGATATTTGTAGACTCCCAACAATTGGTAAATCAAATAAAGGGAATCTACGCAGCCAAGCAACCAGCCATCAGAGAATATCTACAAAGAACAAAGGAAACCCTAAGAGGGTTCAGGAGCTATACAATCGAGCACATTATGAGAAATCAGAATAAGAAAGTTGATGCCCTAAGCAAACTAGCTTCGATGACCTTCGAGCATCTCACTAAAGAAGTACTAGTCGAAGTCCTAGCGAGAAGGTCAATAGAGGAAAAGGAGGTTTCGCAAGTCGAAACCAAAGACGAGAAAAGCTAGATGACCCCCATCTATGAGTATTTGCTGAGGTTTACTACCAGAAGACTCCAAAGAGTTCATGAAGATTAGAATTAAGGCACCCCAGTACAAGCTAATTAGAGGTAGCCTATACAAGAAGTCTTTCTACACACCATGGCTTCGCTGGATAGACAGACGATGTAATAAAAGAAATACATGAAGGTTATTGTGGTTTCAATACGAAGCCACCTTCAATGGTGGTCAGGATCACAAAGCAAGGATATTATTGGCCGTTAATGCATAGAGACATTGCAAGAATAATTCAAGATTGTGAGAAATGCAAAGAGCAATCTGCGGTGAGGAAAAGAACAAAAATCAAGGCAATAACAGCTAGAAATGCATGGATGTTTAGTCATTGGGGAGTCAGCATCCTAGGACCCCTACCAACGGCCCAAAGGGGACATAAATTCTTGGAAATAGCCATAGAACACTCCACGAAATGGATAGAAGCAAAACCTTTGACCACTGAAAATGCAAGACATATAGAAAGATTTATATGGGAATATGTGGTATGTAGATTCGGAGTGCCATAAATAATCAGTTCAAAGGACGATAATCACTTCAAAGAAGGCATTTTCGCAGATCATTGCAGAGGATTGAAAATCACATAATCTTTCTCCCCCATCACATAACACATGGAGATAATAAGCAAAATCAAGAAGCAATTAACTCGAAGCCAACAAGGATGGGTGGACGATTTACCTTAGGTATTGTGGATATACAGAACACTTCCAAGAAACAATCAAAAGGAGACACCATATAGCTTAACCTACGTCTCCGAAGCCATAATCCTGACAGTCGAAAATAATGTAGCTAAAGACGACAGAGGAAGAACGAAGGAAGTGAAAAAAAGAAAGGAAAGCAAGGAAGTAGCTTCAATTAAAGAAGCTTACTATCAAAATGAGTTGCACATGTACCACATCAAAAGAAGCAATCATTCCACCTACAAGGTAGGAGATTTCATTTTACTATTGCAAAACAACACAGAAAAACCCGCAGGTATGGCAGGGTCCTCATATGATAAGAGAAGTTCACGAAAGAGAACTCTACAAGATCATTGACGCATCTGATCACTCGTTGAATCAAACAATAAAGGGAACAAACCTTCGTAAGTTTTACATGTAAAACTTACCTTTTTTACAATTTTTTTTCAGCAAAAGTCATTGTTTTGACTATCCAAAAAAGTGTAGCAAACTAAGTGTTCATACGCGAGATGATGTAAATCTTTCTACACTATTAATGAAACAGACTTACCCTAAATCTTTTGTGTCGTTATTTACAACAAAAGATCTCATAAGGCCACACTTGAGCTTAATATTACTAAGTTTAACTTTCGAAGGGATGTTGTGGGGCCACGCATGAGCCCTACCAAAAATAAACATCCATAAAATTTACATTAACTTTCCTCATTGCTTCTTTTAGCCTTGAGGAAGTAATGAAGCGGGTCGCAACCCTTCATTTGAAGATTGATAAATAAGTCAAAGATTTAAGGCCACGCACGAGCCTTCGCTTGATGAAGCGCATAAAGGAGTTAGACTTAAAGTCCTCCAAATCCTCAAACATGATTATGTTCCCCATGGAAGCCTACCTTCAGGTTTGGCATAAGATATTCGCCTGCATCATTGACAACTTAAGGCCACACTTGAGCCTTCGCTTCATAAAGCGCAAAATTTTACTCATAAATGATAAAGGGGTCAGACTAAAGTCCCCCAAAGTCATGGCAAGAGAAACAGGGCATATCATAGACAAAACTTGGGACCACATCCCTATCTTTAACTCCTCAGGGGAAGGATACTATCTGAAGTCAACTTTAAAGGTAGACATAAATTGTTCATACAATGGCCAACATAATCCATCGCCAAAATGTAAATTGTCTAAAGGTCGAAGCCTGGATCATAACAAATTGTTCAAAGGGTACATGCCACCCTTAAGACTGAATTAACACCAACACAGTGACCTTTATTGAAGTTAAGAGGAATGGGGCTTCACAACGGAAACATCTGCAGGAGGAGACATCAGATCATAGACTGGAACTGAGGATGGAGTAGCTCTCTGAGAAGAAGGCAAGGGAACTTAAGTCCTTGAAGGAGTAGGTCTTTAAAGAGATGCAGGCTTCTTCGACAATAAAGCTTCAACAGGAGCTGAGGGATCTGCCACGAACTCATCCAACTAAAGGAAAGTAGCGGTGGCAAGATCTTTACTGGCCTGAATACGATCCTTCTTGTAAGAAGAATGATAATCTTTCACCTTCGACAGGTCAAAGGGCTCCTTCATATCTGTAGGTTACCTTATAATCATTTTCACTTCATTATTGAAACAAGAAATTAAGATGAGAAGATATGAAGAATTGTCCTTATAATCATTTTCACTTCATTATTAAAACAAGAAATTAAGATGAGAAGATATGAAGAATTGTAGAGAGAAGTTAGAGAGAGAAAGTAGAGAGAAGAATGAGAGTTGGATGAATACTTGCAAAATTACAATGTGAGAATTAACAATAATCAACAAGTATCAACACCCTCTCCATACTTGGAGAGGGGTATTTATACTTAATACCAAGAGGCTCTCATGCCTTGGTATTTCTACGGGCCGGGCTCGGGATTACTTGGGCTTTCGCCCGATACACGTGACCGGTTAGATTACATTTAAGAGCCCGTTTACCCGTGTAGCCTATTACAACGTATAATTAATTAAGTGACCGAGACCTAATATAATGAACGAACTTCCATTGTTCGACTCAATATATTTTGAGGCTAACAATCTCCCCCGAAGTGAGTTCATTGTGACACTCCTTCGTGAGATCAATGAGATTGCTGTTGTCGTTGAGCTCTTGTGATCTTTGTCTCTGTCTACGTTGTAGGCTTGTTCCTTCATGCTTTGTGATCTTTGATCTTGAGCCTTTGTCATTGTCTTTTGACTTCGTCTTTGCGTCCGAGATCTTTAAATCTTTATCCTTTTGTCTTGATCGTCTTTGCCACCTTGCGATCTTGTGTCTTGACCAACATGCTCATACTTTGCATCATCTTGAAAGCTTGCTAACAATCTCCCTTGATAGACTTGATATCTTTGAAGGAAGATCTTGTATATCAGAGTTTGTGCGGAAGTCTTTGTCTTTAATTCTTGAGCTTTCATGATTCTTGAATCTTGATGCTTATAGTATGTCTTTGTAGTTTGAGCATGAGCATGTGGTAATGAATTCGACTCCAGCTGGAATGGAGGGCAATCACACATATCCATCTTTATGTATCCTGAATAAAACAGTTAGCTCACCCTCCAAACCCCAACCATTTATATAAAGCGGGTGGTGCGAAATACTGGCTTTGTATTCGTCCGGATTTGGTTAGATTAACATCCAGTTCCGTAGGAACCATTTTACAAGTATAAAATATTGTAACTGTGATTAGGTTAGATTCAAAGAAATCATCTTGACAGGGTTTCTAGCTCAAAGCGGAGGATATTCGAAACATATGTATTATATTTACCATGCTTGCTTGTTTCTCATTGAACGGAACGTTCAAAGCAGACAACACGGTAAGAGTGAATCAGAGAGTTACTATATTTCTGATAAGCCATCAATTCATTTCCTGGAACATGTTTGTTTCATATTGAATCGCACCATCTTTTATTTCCAATGAACACATGCTTTGATGTAAGTATAGAGGGATCTCAGCAAAGTAACCTACCCGCTAGTTCTGTTTGATGATGACACTGGAGGATTCCATTCGTCTTTGTGAATACTAAAGAGTATCATTGAATGTTTCTGGCAGAATCACAAGATAATGCGGTTTGGACTTTTGTAACAGCTTGGGACTTAGTGATGTTAGTACATGTGTTAGTCTGGAATGTGTCACTATATGAGATTTATTTGATGATCTCTTGGCTCTAGGGAACTCGAATAAGTGCTTTGGTTTTAGTAATCGGATGGCTGGGTGCAGACTGCAACACTATTTCAATATAACTAATCATGAGTGAGAAAGTTCAATAGTAGTCGTGTGTTTCTCCGTGTAAAATGATGACAAGTTCTTGTGAGAGGAAAAACGAATTCGTGTAGTTTTGGATTATGTATGAGTATTTATTACTTTGGTCCTTTGTTTTTTTGTAATAATAAAAATATACAAAACAAATTTAATTGAGAACATTTGAAATATTGACAGTTTATATTTTAAAAATTATTAAAATTGTTTCTTAATTCAAATATTAACAAAATTATTAAATTCGAATGGCTGGGAATGGTTGTGCTTTGCATCACTGGGTCCTTGATTGCGTCTTCAATTGTCAGCAAGCAACATTGTGATTCTGTCAGAAGATGTAGTTGACCCGGTTTCTGCCTAAGTTGTGAGGAGGGCTTATTTCTTTGACCCTTTTGTTACCATACATATTCTTTTTAATTCTTAAACCCCTTCAATGCTTACAAACTCGTCATTACTTAACACTTGTTGTGATTGTTCCAGTGTTAGCTCAATATTAGTCGCATTCTTCCATTTATACACACATCATCTCCAATCATACCCAAGGACTGCTATTTCTATATATGGAGTGTCCTTGGTAGGATCCCTACGGTGCTGGTTGGATCATTGGTAAATACCTAACCCTTCCACCTGAGGTTTCTTCTCTTCCCTACTTCTCTTTTTTTTTTCTATTCTTCAGAATAGTCGTGAATAAAGATGTTGACTAGGGTATAAGATCATAACCATAATCCTTTTTCGAAGAGTATCAAGCCACTTTGAGTTGGATAAGCTCACTTATTATTTTCAAGATCACATTTTTAAATTACATTTCTCTCCTTACTTTTTAATACATAATGCAATTAGTTTTTTAAATCACTTTAATTTGTGATTAGAATTTGTCTTGAAATATCCATGGGAAAAACGTTTACTTCGCATGAATGATATGGAACACATTAATCTGCTACCCTTCTATTTTACATATGTTTGGACACCAAAAAACAATGATTACCAAGTTGTAAAAATCGATATAAATTAAGGTTGAAAATAGTCATTCTTATATCTATCATTCTATTGAATTGTCATTATTATTCTTATTGGTTATAAGAGACGTTTTTGGGAATGGTTTGAATACATAAGAATGGTCTCGTGAGTTGATGCTATCCAAACTCATTAATTTTGTTTTTCGAAAAAACTCCCTTGAAGATGAGTGTTGACATATAATTTGAAAGGATATGAATCGTCAGTGAGGAAAAAATTCTTGAAAAATTGTGTTTTAACATTTTGAAAACCATTCATGTTCGTAGACTTTCTTCTGCAACTATAAGGTAAGCGCACTTTGCGTGCACTATCCTTTTTTTCTGATGCCTTAAAACTTTAAATGTTTTGTTAGATCAGATCAGTCAGAGGAAAGTTTTAGGAATTTCTCGTTGGTTGGATAAGTTATCTTTATAGATAAGCTTTCCTTTATTTGAGGTCGGGTTTCGTAACTGATATTTGCACATATGCATTAAGGAAAAAACTTAGAAATGACATGTTTTGAAAGCATTTGTAATTTCCTGTTCGAAACTTCATTTACATGCCCGTGCGATATTAATCAACTTTTTACTAGGTACGTAATGTTTTCGATTACAGAGGACATGTCGAGAAGAATATTTTTTGAAACATTTTCTGATTTTTTGATTTTGTATTTTCTTTTTGAAATTTTATATTTTTGTATTTTTCTTTTGTTTTTAAAAATATTTACATGTTGACCTCAGCATTGTTATGTGATGTTGAAATAGTAATTTCAACTCTTGTCGTGATGTAGCTGTCTTGTCTACTGGAGGAACAACTTTTGGAACCAGCTTTGAACTTGACAGTTCATTGCTGTGGTCGTGAATTCCGAGTTCTGAACTGTTATGATCAGAAGTCATTTGTCGTGGAGGAGCGAGGCCTGAACTGTTGTGAACAGACGTCATTAGCAACAGACGTCTCTGACATCTCTTTGATTTCATCAAATCTGAGATGGATGGATTCAACTATCAACCTTGTTCTCTTGTTGTAGACACGATATCCCTTTGACTTAGTGGAGTATCCAACCAAAATCCCATTGAATCCCACTTTTTTTCTTTCATCTTATCTAATTTTCACCATCTCTTGTTAAATAAATGTAACACATTACAACCTAGTTTTGTGAAGGTGTTTAATTGAGAGGTTTTCTTGTCATTAATGATGTGATAGTGCCATTTTCTCATGTGTTGGGTTGATGATTGATCTGTTTTGAGTTAGCATGCGGTTGCTATTGCTTAGCCCAAAAAGAATAAAGGAAGTTTTGAAGCGTTAGCATCGTTTCGAGCTGCTCTACGAGAGTGCGGTTTCGTCTTTCGGTCAAAACGCATTCTGTTCAGGGCGTGTTCGTAGGAAGTAGAAGTTTGATGCTCAATTCCTTCTTCTTTAAAGAATGCATTAAGTGTCTTGTTTAAGAACTCAGTGCCTCTGTCAGTGAACAGAAATTACAGGGGCTTGAAGATTTCTTTGTATCATTGTGAGAAAGTCTTTTAAAACTTCTGGTGTTTCACCTTGGAACGTAGAGAAAAGAAAGAGAGGCCATTGTATATCTGGAGTCTGCATCTACAATTACCAGAATATTTTCTTCCCCATTTATTCTTGCATAACCCGCATGGGATACATAAGTCCCCTATGAAGCAAATTTACCATCCTTTTGAACTTGGAACAGTCTATTTGACTGAATTGAAGTTTCATTTTGCTTTACTCACTTCACAAATGAGGAACATTAGTTAGTTGATCCTTGACATACTCTCAGTTTTGGTAAACAATCACAACATCTTTCTTTGAGGCAAGTTGATGTAGTCCGATGTTGTGATGGGAATGTCTTCGATGCCATAAACTACGCCTTGGAGTTGGTGATGCTTTAGCCCATGAGACAGTTTGGAGTTGATGATAGGTTGTTTCCTTGAAGAGAAAGTGTATAGAGATCAGTTCCACGGATTACCAGTTTGTTAGTCGTTTCCCTGAAGATCTCTTAACAAAAACGTTAGATTTCGAATGACAACCTCCAAATCCGTTTATACAGAATTGGACCCCAACCGAGAGAAAAGATTGTTGATTGAGGGACCTTCGACGTAGTAAAAACCTTTTGTTCATGATATTTCCTTGAAAACCAAATCTCCTTAACCCAGAATTGGTGCACACTTGATCATTGCCAAACGATTCGGTTCCTCAAGATTTTCAACAAAATTGCAACAGTAGAGATTGATTGCATGTCAATTGTGGAATTTGTGCATCTCAGACGTAAACAATGATTATGGATGGTTGTATATCTGCAAGAGAATTAGATGACGATGGAATACATGACAAATTGAGATCCTACATGCGTTTGTGATTTTCAAGACATTAGTTATCCTAGATACAGTATCTATGGCATAACTAACTCTTTTAGGCACAGTTTCATTCCTAACTTTAGGCACCCATTTCATTTTTGTCTTAGGAACCCATTTATATGCTGATGGGCATTGTTGTGCTATCCACCATTTCCACGCCTTACTAGTTTTCTGATATAGCATCCTATAGTAACTCTTGGAACTTGTGATAGTGGATTTTGATGCAACTGTTTTCTTATGGGGTGTTGCAACAGATTTGTTCGCTTGACTTTTGGGTTTTCTAGTACTAATAGGCACTACATTAGGCGTTGGTTAGAGAGAAGTTAGAGAGAGAAAGTTAGAGAGAGAAAGTAGAGAGAAAAAGAGTTGGTTAATTCTTGCAAATGAGAAATGAACAAATATCACCTTCACTTCATTATTGAAACAAGAAAAATAAGATGAGATAAAATGGAAGAAATTTAGAGAGAAGTTAGAGAGAGAAAGTAGAGAGAAAAAGAGTTGGTTAATTCTTGCAAATGAGAAATGAACAAATGAGAATCAACACCATTTTCCATAGTGGAAAATGGTATATATACCCTACACAACTACATGGGGCGTGTGGGCTTTTACTTGGGCCGGGCTCGGGATTGGCTTGGGCTTTAGCCCGATACACATACAATATTAGCTTACATTTACGAGCCCGTTTACCCTTCTAGCCTATTACAACGTATAATTAATTAAGTGACCGAGACCTAATATAATTATGAACGAACTTCCATTGTTCGACTCAATATTTTGAGGCTAACAGGAAACTTAAAGGAAAAGCCCTAGTTGACAATAATGTTTCAAACCACCCTAGTGATCCAGTGTTGTATCAAGTTAATGTGGAACCAATAACCCCCAAATTGTTAAATAAAAGGACAGCTCACTCTGCCTATATTAAGCATTCTTAGGAAGAAGCCACGGTTCTTAGGGACCTAGTCGATCATATTAAAGCTAAATATCCCTTAGATCCACTTTTAGAATCTGCCTGTAAGTATACTAAACTAATTCAGGAGATGCTTTCTAATATCAGTAAAACCTGTCCTAGTATCAACAGTTCTGGAGAACAATTAGTGGTTATGACCCCGATGAACAAAGTCAAAAGAGTTAGATTTACTGAGCCTGTTACATCCTCAAGAAACACAAAAATAGCCCATACCTCAAACCTAGCTTCTAACAAACCTATGTTGTCTTTTACAGGAGTAAACCCCTGTTTATAGTGCTAGCGGGATCACAGCCTTCAGGCAATACAAAGAAAGATATGATTCAGCAACCCCATAGTAGTACTCTGGAAGTATAAGTAGATGCCCAACCTAGGAAAGTTAAATCTTGTGTCTTGAAAAATTTATGATGTTGTTTTGTTGCTACCTAAAGGAACTGCTCCATGTGAGCTCATTCAAAGCTTAATGTGAATTTATGAAATTAACAAGTGTTGAACGTGTAATGGTTGCATGCTTTTCTGTTTTAAATCATGATTTGTGTTTGTTTCTTGATTTTATCAACAATGTGAATGCTCGTGCTAAATCTAGATCTGTTAAGAAAAATTCAAAGAGAAAAGTTGGAAACCCAACAGGTATGTTTTTACCAATATTGGATGTAGATATCTGGAGTATACTGGTCAAGGACCTTCACTTATAGTAGGAAATTACGTGCCCTTTGAACTAGATTAACACAAACTACTGAAGGACCCCTTAGGATTATCATATATCTAGGATATAAAAACACACTATACATGTCTTTCTCAATTGGTTTACATCAAGGGAACCTAGGAAGTCTAAAACCTAGTGTTACTGTTTAAACATTCTATAAGGTTTTTGTAATCTGTATCTTATAACACTATTGCGGAACCACCTGTCAATCCCTGGGATCCATAGTGTTACCATTGTCCATCTTACGCGCACTGGTTGTTGGCTGGTCACCAACCCCAACCCTCCACCCCCCCTCCTCCCCTCTCGTCTAAATTGTCCTCTGGTATTTAGGACTCCGGATGCTCCAAGCATATGAGCGGAGATCGCTTCTCACGCTCCTCACACAACTCATCAGCAAATTCTTGGGTACAGTCAAATTCGGTAATGATCATGTTGCAAAGATTATGGGTTATGGAGACTATCAGATTAGGAATGTTACAATTTCAAGGGTTTATTACGTTGAAGGACTTGGGCATAATCTATTCTCTATGGGACAATTTTGTGGTTCCAACTCGAGTACGTTTCGTCAACACACTATGCTACATTCGCAATCTAGGAAGGTGTTTGATTTATTAACTGGATTCGAAGGGGACATTTTTTATACCTCTCTCTCTTGGGGATATGATGGCGTCCTCTCCTATCTGCCTCTTGTCAAAAGCCTTATAACCAAAGTATTGGTCTTATGGCATCGTTCATCTCTTCTTTTTGAACTTCGGAGCTATTTAATCATCTTGCCAGACATGGTCTTGTTCGAGGTCTCCCTAAGCTCAAGTTTGAAAAGGATCATTTATGTTCTGCATGTGCTTTAGGCAAGAGCACAAAGAAACCCCACAAACCCAAATCTGAGGACACCAATCAAGAAAAACTCTATCTGTTGCACATGGACCTATATGGACCAATGCGTGTCGCGAGTGTTAATGGAAAGAAGTACATCCTTGTTATTGTCGACGATTACTCTCGATTTACATGGGTAAAATGCTTGCGATCAAAAGATGAAGCTCCAGCTTTTATTATCAATTTTTTGAAGATGATCCAAGTACGACTTAAGGAAACCGTCTGACGCATCAGAACAGATAATGGAATTAAGTTTGTTAATCAGACATTGCGTGAATATTATGAGAAGGTTGGCATCTCTCATGAAACATCTGTTGCCCGCTCTCCACAGCAAAACGATGTTGTTAAACGACAAAATTGTACGCTAATTGAAGCAGCCCGCACTAAGTTAATTTATGCAAAAGCTCATTTATTTCTATGGGCCAAAGCGGTTGCTACAGCCTGTTATACCCAAAATCGTTCCATGATACGCCGTCGACATGGTAAAACACCATATGAGCTTTTGCACAACAAACCTCCTGACCTATCATATCTTCATGTGTTTGGTGCACTCTGCTACCCAAAGAATAATAGCGAGAACTTGGGCAAGTTACAACCGAAGGCCGATATAGATATTTTCATTGGCTATGCACCTACGAAGAAAGCATTCTGGATTTACAACAGACATACCAGACGAATAGTTGAAACCATTCACGTTGACATTGATGAGCTGACTGCAATGGCTTCTGAACACAGCAGTTTAGGACCCGCACTTCATGAAATGACTCCTGCAACAATCAGTTCAGGACTCGTGCCAAACCCTTATCCTTTAACACCGTTTGTACCACCTTCGCGAACTGACTGGGATCTGCTGTTTCAACCGTTGTTCGATGAATTTCTTAATCCTTCACCTAGTGTTGATCATCCAGTTCCTGAAGTCGTTGCTCCAATTAATGAAGTAATTGCTCTAGTTCTTGCTGACTCAACCAGTTCACCTTCATTAACTACAGTTGACCAAGATGCACCATCCCCAAGTAATTCTCAAACAACACCCAAAACCGAACCTCCCGTCATTCTGAACGATGTATAAAAAGATAATCATGATATTGAAGTTGCACATACGGGTAATGATCCGTACTTTGGTGTTCCAATTCTAGAAATCCCTTCTGATCAATCATCATCATCGGATTCTATTCATACAATTGTGCACCCTGATCACCAAATTTCTAAGCATAATAGCGAATGAACTAAGGATCATCCACTTGAAAACATAATTGGTGAACTCGCTAGACCAGTTTCCACTCAGATGCAATTACATGAGCAAGCTCTTTTCTGTTACTACAATGCTTTCCTCGCTGCTGTTGAACCCAAGACGTATAAAGATGCTTTGACTTAAGCCTGTTGGATTGAAGCAATGCAAGAAGAACTTAATGAGTTCGAACTACTTGAAGTATGGGAGCTCGTACCCCGACCAAACAAAGTTATGGTGATTACATTGAAGTGGATCTACAAAGTGAAATAGCGGAAACTGGGAGGAAATTTTAAAGAACCAAAGCTCGATTAGTAGCCCGTGTTACCGTCTAGAAGGAGGAGGGAATTTGATTTTGAAGAGTCTTTTATGCCTCCAGTTGTCGAGATTAGTGCTATAAGGATTTTTCTCGCGTTTTGCTGCTCATTCATGACAACATGGTCGTTACCATATGGATGTGAAGACTGCGTTTCGGAATTGTAATATGGCGGGAAGGGCGGAAGAGGTTATGTATATCCATTCGGGATGGGTTCGTGGGAATAAAGATATCCCCAATCACTGTATAAGCTAAGAAAGCTCTTTTGGGTTGAAACAAGCTCCACTCGCGCGTAGTATGATCTGTGTCTTCGTTCTTGATATCCCAAGACTTTTCTAAAGGCTCAGTAGATCCTACATTGTTCATCCGCAGAGCCGGCAAGGAATTACTTCTGGTACAAATTTATGTCGATGATATTATCTTTGCTGCATCTACACGTAAACTTTCTAATCTATTTTCTAAAATCATGTGTTCAAAATTTAAGATGTCAATGATGGGCAAAATCTCATTTTTCTTAGGATTACAGATTTTCAGTCCCAAAGGATCTTTATTAACCAGTCAAAATATGCCTTTAAATCTTTTAAAGAAATACGGTTTTGACTCTTGTGACCCAGTGGATACTCCTATGGTGGAGAAATCAAAACTGGATAAGGATAAATGATAGGGAAAGGTCGTAGATCCGTCACTCACTATCGTAGGATATGATCGGCACCATACCTTTATTCTTAATGCCAGTAGACCTGACCTACAATTTGCTATAAGACATGTGTTGCCCGGTAGCAGGCTCGGCCTACCAAAAGCACTTAAATGCGGTTGGTTAAAAAAAAAGGGATCTTTCGGTATCTAAAGGAACACGTACATCGGGGGTCTATTCGGTATCCGAAGGATTCTTCGATTGCTCTAACAGCATTTGCAGATGCGGATCTTGCTGGTTGTCAGATACACGCCGTAGCAAAGCGGGGAATGTATGTAACTTTTGGGGTTGATACACTTGTTAAGCTGGTCGTTCTAAAAGCAGAAAAGCACTGTGTATCCAGTTCAACGGAAGATGGAATATATTGACTTTGTCCGGCTGTTGTGCCTCAAACTCCTTTGGATGTGATCTAGCTTACCGACTATGCTTTGGTATTCAATAAAATTCACAATTGTAATGTGATAATAAAAAGCGTATTGACCTTATGCTGAAACAACTGTTCAAAACATTCCAGATCCAAGCAGATAGACATCAGATTCACTTTATCAAGGAGCATGTTGAGAATGGGGTAATGAACTTACTTTGGTCAATACGGATGGAATATCTAATGGCAGACATCTTCACTAAAGCTCTTGGAGAAATAGAATTAAATTTCTGATCAAACAAGCTGGGAATGCGAGTTTTTATGACGGAGACTCTGAAACAAATTGGCCAGATGATGTTGATGGAATAGTAGTTGGTACCTATTTTAAATATCCGTGTATCATATTGTATATATATTTTTTTTTAAAAACCATTAAAACAAAAAAGATTTTTCATTTTTAAGATTTTATATAAAAAACAAAATACAAAAATATAAAATTTTAAAAACCAAAGGAAAAATTAAAAAATAGAAAATAAAAAAGGAGGGTTTAATAAAAATGGCGTCTTCTGAAAAATCAATAACATTTTACGGGTCTTAGGGAAATGTCATTAAATAATGATAAGAGACTTGTAAAATGAGGTTCGAGCAGATGTTCACTAATGTTTTCAAAACATGCCAATATGGCTTGCTATTACTTCAGATAGCAACTCGGTCTTCATCTTAAAGGCAAGTATTCCTCCAAAAAGGAAACTTGACCTCTCAACGGGGATTTACTTCTCTGGTATTCCGGGATATGGCAACTTTATGGGGACCTTGCAAAGGCTTGTGGGATTACTTTGCATCACCAACCCGAGCATTCCTAATATTCCTATTAGTGTACGTTGTCAGATGAGCTTATGTGTTAAAATAAGAGAATTATTCTGTTTATTAGTATAAAGTTTGTCTTCCACAAATGAATCGTGTTTTTGTAATCACATATAGATTTTTCAAAGACAATTCGACACTCTAACATGACTAACGGCTTTTTAGATAGGAAAACGGGATGTGGTCATTATTTGAGGGGGGAGAAATCGTCATCAATCATCTTTTAAAACGGTCTTTCAAATAAGTTTAACCGAAATTAACGGATAATTTTTTTAATTAATGACGGATCATAACTTAAGGGGAGTTAATGGATTTTAACTACACAAGCGTTAGATGTCATCTGTTTAAAACTTTATAGACTTATTTGCAATTTAAGACTTAATTGATTCTCACGGAATTAATTTAAGCTTATCAATTCTTCGAACACGATCTCGAGTATATGTGCATTCTAGGTTTTGTTGATTCTGAGGTATTGAAACCAGCAAGGGGGAAGGAATAGATATACAAGAAAGATAATGAGTACACGTGATAGATTTCATACCCTAGTTCATTTTAGGTCATTTCTAGGAAGACAAATGTCATAACAGCACTAGGAAAATCATTTTTGTGTTTTTTAACTTGTTACTTTCGGGTTGTTGCCACTATTTCAACTAGCATAGGGTTAGATTCTTGTGAGTTCAAGTTATGCATCATTTAAGATACTGGGGGGTCGTGTTTGTTAAGAAGATTTATTCTAAGCGTGAGAAGATTGGTTACTGATTCAATAAAGGCTTCCTTAAACGGTTAATCACTAAGCTTATTCTTAAAATGAGTAGAAATATTTGATAAAAGAGGTACACATAGGTATGATGATTCCTTTAAATAGTCAGTATCCTGCAGGAAGAAATGTCTACATTTGGGACTTAGTTGACTTAGGTGCTATCATTTCGACTACTTAGAGGGAATAATTATGACATTCGGGACTTAATTGACTTTGGTGTTACAAGATATATCATCACTATCCTAAAGAGAGAAATGCGCTCATCCGGGACTTAATTGACTTTGGTGTTGCGGTATCAAATTCTTGAAAGGGTCATGTGTGTACTTCGGATATCTAGGCTTTATACATCAAGACTGCTTGATGCGGCTTCCAAGAAAGTTTTGAATCTACTCAAGAAAGGATTGCTGGTTTAGGGGGAAGCTAAGACAACATCAACACCGACATCACCAACCTCACAAGCTCAAGTTACATATGTATCTGAATCTGTTCTATCCTCAAAGTTTGATGCAAAGACTTTCATAACTTGGAAAGAAAGTTAAAGCAACGCTGAAGAGTGCTTGGACAGAGAAAGATCAGATTGACAACCTCTTGAAAGAAAGAAGGTTAATGAGGAGCTTGGAAAAGTTCGTTGGTGGGAAATTGTACGAAGGAGACCTACGGCTGCGACAAAAGAACCATATGATTCTATCATATGATGTTCTCATCAATCAGGTCAAACCTCGTACATAATAATCTTGTGAATATATATAGTGTAGACTTAATGGTGATATTAAGGAGTGCTCGAGTACAAAATTTTCAAGAATTTCTTAGTAAATTCAAAAAATTTCAAATTATTGTACTCAGCACTGTCTTAAATACCCTCATAATTTGAGGGGGAGCATTAAAATGTTCCTATAAGTTATTCTGTAACATTTTGTCCCCGAACGTTTAATCAATTGATATCTAAAATATCAAGGGATTAACATTTTGGATAAGGGGAGAAAATGTGATTAAACTGAATCTAACGTGTATCGAGATGTGATCAAATAAAATGGACTCAATGCACTCCACACAAAGACTAAAAAAGATATGACGAAAGAGAAAGAAAAAGCAAGAGTAGCGTTGAGAGAGAGAGCTCTATTAATAAAAAGAGTATGAGACAGAGAGAGAGAGAGATCTGAAGTTTCGGTCAAGAGTAAGATTAAGAGAAAGAAAGAGATGCTGGTCTATGAGATGTATGAAGAGTGTTCAGAAAGAGGAGAGTAAAAGACAGTTTAGTCATCTAGAGAAAGACGATATAATCCAAGAGTGCTTGGACAGAGAAAGATCAGTTTAACAACACTTCTGGAAAGAAGAAGGTTTAATGTGGAGCTTAGAAAGTTGTTGGTGGGAGATTGTACGAAGAAGACTCACGCGCTGCGACAAAAATGAAACCATATGATTCTATCATTTGTGTTCTCACCAATCAGGGGTCAAATCCCTCGTATTAATAATCTTGTCGAATATATGTAGTGTAGGAGCTATGGTGAATATAAGGATGTGCTCGAGTACATAATAATTTTCTGAATTTCTTAGTAAATTCAATAATTTTCAATTTCTTGTACTCAGCACTGTCATTCATATCCTCATAATTTTGAGGGGGAGCATTTTAAAATGTTTCCTATAAGTTATTTTGTAACATTTTGTCCCTGGACGTTTAATCAATTGATATCCAAAATATCAAGGGATTAACATATTGGATAAGGGGAGAAAATGTGATTAAACTGAATCTAACTTGTATCGAAATGTGATCATATAAAATAGACTTAGTACACTCTACACTTAGCATGTACTATGATATCGATGCACATGTTAAGGGGGAGTTTTTAGTCATGATGAAAAACTCTCAAAGTGTAAATCTTTTTGATATTTATATCAACACTCTTGTTGAATTTTCAATGGTTTTGAATATAGTAGTTAGACGATTATTGTGATGGAATACCTAAAAGGACGGCAATGTTCTAAATTTTATGGAGATATAGGTGATTAGGCATAAGGTATTCATATACCATTGATCCACCCAGAAGGAGGGATCTACCCATGGATATCACACTAGTAGTGTAGAAGTCCTTAGGTATGTTACAAAAGAGAAAAAGTGATGAAAAGGGGAATAATGCCGGATGAGATTGAGCACATTGGACACAAACCAAAAAGGTGTTAGTATGACAGTATCGGTAAGCATTGAAGGGGTTGAAGAATGAAAAGAAAATGTGAGGATAAAAGGTGTAGAGAAAGAAGCCCTCCCTACACTTAGGCAAAAACCGAGTCAATACATAAAACTGTCGGAAACACTATTGGTTCGTTGTCTGACATTGAAGACTGTATGGAACCCTTACAGTGACGCTATGAACAACCCTCACGTAGCCATCAAGTCTCTCAAGAAAGAATATTGTTTCATTACACAGAGATTACACGCATTTCTTTCGACTTTTTACTCTGGGTTAGTTTATATTGAAAAGGAGGGCAGTCTGGCTCCCAGCCTTTTCCGATCACCTAAAATCAAAGAACACTCATTGTTCTATAGCCAAAAGAGATCATCTATAAATATCATTAGGACACTTGTCAAATTTTGCTTTCTAAGTCACACAATGTGAATTACAAGATATATATTAAGAGTCCTACGCATTATCCTTATGATTTTGCCAGAACATCTGGTGTACTTATGTATTCTCACATTGGAAGATGGAATCCTGCTTGAGCCAACAGCAAAACAAGCTCTAGTAGGTGACTTTGCGATTTATACGAATCAAACTTGTGGACAACTGGAAAGAATTATGGTGCGATTCTATTAGAATCAAACTTTGTTCTGGATATGAATTGACGATTTTGATGATGAAGTTTCTGAATGATTAACACTCTCGATGTGTACATCTTACTTTAGCAAGTTGACACGTTGATTGATTTTCAAATCAATTTTTCTATTTCAATCGGTGACGATTTAGTTAACTCATATGGTTCACTCTTATCGGTGCTGTCTGCTTTGAGACGTTCCGATAATGAGAACATGCTGAGTTTGATGAATCTAATGCAAATGTGTTAGAAAGATTCTATACTTCAGCTGGAAATCCTGTCAAGGAGATTCTTCTTAAATTGAATCTACCTGATCACAGGTCGATCCTCACGGATTCGAAGGTTACTCCAACCAAACACGGGCGAATGACAAAGCCATATTCGTCCCCCCTCTTTATTGCTAACTGTTTTAATGCAGGATACTTAAAGATGGTGGTGAAGGTACCTGATTCCAGCTGACTCACAAGATTCATAACCACATGCTCATACCCGACCGACAAACATAAAGACATCATGAAAGCTCAAGTACATGTTTCAAGACTTCCGCTACTCTGATACCGTACGTCTTTCTTGAAGTGACAAAGTATTAAAGTCAAAGAATTTCAAAGAAGTTTCCGTCACTCTGATACCGAACGTCTTTCTCGAAGTGACGAAGTGTTAAAGTTAAAGAATTTCAAGAAAGATGCAACATTAAAGCTTTCCAAGTCAACAAATCAAGAATGGTATGAGCATGTCGGTCCAGAAGTCACAAGATCACAAGATGACAAAGTCACAAGATGGCAAAACGAGATTATGCTTGGTTGATGATCTCACAGTGCTCAAGATCACATCTCCACTTACAAGTAAAGATAAAGGAACAAGCTCGAGCCTAAAGTCAAAGATTACTACAACATATTCACAAGAGAAAGTCAAGTTTATGAGCTGAATACTAAGAGATATAGCATAGTATGCTAGGTTAAATTTTGTAAAATGGAGTGACCTCCCTTAGAGGGAGATTGTTGGAAACAAGAAAAGTATCGGTCACTTCCAAGTTGTAATAGTCTTAGCCCATAGTTTGTTATATGATTAGTCTAGTAAGCTAGTCTGGCCCAAGGCCCATGGAAAGCCCGTTAAGGCCCATGGCCGGCCTTGTTTTGTAGCATATATACCCTTTCCATGCCTTGGAGAGGGTGGTTTGGTTGTTTTCATTTTCTCATTTCACACATATTATTATTATCTTCCATTCATTGTTACTTTCTCTCTCTAGAAACTTTCCAACCCACTTCTCTCTTTAGTTCTTGCATAATATCAAAGATTACTAGTATTCTTCACAACTAACCTTTTTAATACATGTGTAAGAGCATCCTTTTCCATTTATAGCATAGATTATCCAAAGTAGAAAAAGGAAGTAAACTTTGCTTAAGATGCCTCTAACTCATTTGTCTCGTCATTTGATTGTTGTATTCCAGAAGGAGCTGCTGGAAGAGGAGCATTGAGGATCATTGTTACGTGCGGCTTGTTTCGAGGTTAGTGAACGCATGCAACAAAGGGCATTTGTGATTGCAAATGTTCAGTCTTTGGGTAATCGGTTGCTCATTGTTCGAGCAGTTTCTTATTTAAGGGAGATCCAGCTTCAGGTTTCTTGATGGTTGTTCTTTCTTCAGTTTTCTGTGTTTCTGGAAACAACGGTCACCTTGATGTTTTCTTGGGATTTGTAGATTCTGCGACGTCTTTCATTGCTTGTGAGACTTTGGTTTCAATGCTTGGGGTGGCTGTATTGGCTAAACTGCTAGTTATATCTACTGGTGTTGTCGGTACGTGATGTGTGTTTTGCAAGCTTTAAATTTATAATACTAGAAATACCGATTTTGACTAAAAACACAACACGGGCAGGTATACCGTTTCGTATGTAATATAGCTTAGGTAAGTCCAGGTCGTCCCAAGAGAATTGTAGTTTTCATAGTTTGTATTGTCACTTGTCAAATTAACCGAAACGTGCATATATCGAATATTGTAAAGAAAGCGATAAAAGGATGATTCAAGCAAATGATTAAAGCATGTTTGTTTAGGCAATGATCACTATGATGTCGAAGTGTTTAGGATAGTGTTTACAAGTTTAGAGAATAAAGATATCATGAGTCACAAATCCTTTCGGCCTTTAAATGTAACAAGTGATTATACTAGTTAATAACAACGAATCCTTTCGGCCTTTATACGTTATTATAACCAATATAAATTGTGAAATGATTAAACACGTGTAACGAGTGATTATACTAGTTAATAACAACGAATCATTTCGGCATTTATACGTTATTATAACAAATATAATAAGTGAAATGATTAAACACATATATAAAAGAACTCTTTTGGCCTATATTCTTATATTTAATATATTTTACCAATCCAATAAACACATGTCCAAACGCTTCATATCAAAGATCACATATCGCCCAAACAAACATGAAATGACTACTCAATAATCAAACAAGTAACACGCATATTAAACTAATAAAATTCAGAAACTTTCATATTAAAAGATAATAGAAGTGTACCAACGTTTACAAGATCAAAGATGGCGATTACAAGTTTTCCCAACCGAAAACTATTATCAGTAACCCAAGATATCTATTACAATTGACCCGTGTTAGGTCTCGATTTAGGAATCAAATAAGCAATAGAGTGTGTGTTTAGGTGTTTATGTGTGTGTTTATTCTAGAGAGATAAAGAGTAGAAAGAGATAGAGAGAAGTATAGAAATTAGAGAGAGAAAGAGGGAGGAGGAGAATGAGAAGAGAAATGAGATTAGATTGTGAAGCTTCACCTCATGAATGAGGTGATGAGGGGTATTTATACCCATTTACAAGGAGAGCTACTAGCTCTTGGCTTTTAGCCTTTGGCTATTTAGTTGAGTCTCGTGACTACATTTTAGTCACGAGCCTTTAACCTAACTATTACACATTTAATATTTCACTATTTATTACAAGACTCGATCTCAATAAGATTGTCATTTTTTTCATTCCTAACAATCTCCCCCTAAGGGGCGATCATTGAGATCTCTCTTTAATTGCATTAATGATCATCACTTTCTATTCCTAACAATCTCCCCCTAAAGGGTGATCATTGAGATCTCTCTTGTGACCTTGATCTTTGATCTTTAATACTCGTTGTCTTGAGTCTTGTTGTGTAACAGTGGTCTTGTTCCAATCATGCTCTTGTAGTCTTGATCTTGATCTTTTCATTTCCTCCGTCTTTGCCTTTGAGATCTTTTCATATCATCATTACTTTCTAACATACTTACCGTAAATCCATCTTGATTTGCCTTTTAAAGCTTCTTACTAACATACCCATACTTTTCTTGATAGCTAGCAATCTTCCTCATGTAGAATCGTTGTCTTGATCATAAGCTTGATTACTTGAGGAAGTTCTTTGATTTATCAGACTTGCGGAAGTGTATCTTTGACCTTTGAGTATGAGTTATGAATGTATGAATATGACGGTGTTCTTGCTTCTGAAAGGTAGAGATGTTGTTGCTGTTGTTGTACATAAATGTATCCTACAAGTACAAATAGCTGAAGATGTCTCGTAGTCTGTGGGCTTACAATGGTGTGTCAGAATTGTCAAAATCTAGGCAATAAGTGTGTGATTTTTCTTATTGGTTGTCATGCATCCATTGCTTATCTCTTAGTATGTGTCTCAGTAGAAGATGAGGATTTTGTCAAGAGTTTTGCGGTTTCTTACTTTTTTGGTCTTGGTATGAGTTCGACGTCTCAGGATAGTGCAAGAACATAAGGAACCACAAGTTATGAGTGATTCTACTTCTTCATCAAATTCGTTATACTCGGTTTTCTTCATCAGTAATCCAATACATAGAGCTAATGTGGTTCGAGATTCAAGGATGGTAAAACTTATTGGTTTTAGGGGAAGGGCTTATTTGATTAATGTTTAACCATCTACATGCACCACTAAAGGAAGTGTTTACAAGTTGCATTTCTACAGAAGACCCCTATTAGATGATTACAAAAAGGGGAAGAAGATTACAAGTGTATGATTTGCAGCTTATTTATGTGGGTGAATGTTTAAGGAGATCTTAGTCAAGGAGAGCATGTTGAAGATTTTGTTTAATTTGAGAGATGATTACATTCAACTTCTCTCAGTTATGGGAAGTTCATACACGTCTTTGTTTGTTTTTGTCGATCATCAAATAGAGAAGATTGTGGGATTCTTGATTTGATGAGACAAAATAAATATAAGAATGAAACCAAAAGACTATATTGTGTAATTACGGAATTTTAAGGGGCTGGTGGAGAATATGGAAGATAAAGATAAAAGATTTTGAAGATTTTAAGAGATCTCCTTATAATTGATAAGAATACTGGATGTATTAGATGATATTCTTAAATGTTTTAAATATATTGTTTGTTCTTATCTTCTATTGTAAGCCTTGATATCTCTCTTACTATAAGAGATTATCAGGCATCAGGTTTAGATATCCATCATTAGAAAACTAGAGCTTCACCAATGAGAGTTAATAGTTAGATAGCAAGTCGAGCTGATGAGAGTCAGAATAGTAACCATTGTTAGTTGTGTGTAGGCCACCAAAATTATTGTTGGATATAGGGGAGACGTTCAATAAAGAAAAAACTTGCGGATAGCTTTGGATGTGTTCTTTATTATTTCGCTGGTGTTATCATATCATCGTTATTGTTCATCCTAGGATATATAAGATCTATCAATCTTGAGTATTAACGATCTTATAAAGGTCATGGTCTAACATATCTTCTCCTATGAATACATGTAGGACAACTTTTTATATCGCATATCACATAATTGAATATTGATTGTTCTTCAATGGTGAAGAAAGCAAATAAAATAGATACCATGCTTTGTTGGAGTTGACATTCGTCTCAATGATTTTAGCAGGATTCATACCTTCTTTTTCAATCACGGTTTGAAATAAAATTATGTATTTATAGATTCTTATTTGCATATACGTAACTCTTCAAGATAAGTGAAGAGACTCATTTATTTACTTAACTCTCCAATGTAGATGAAAAGTCATATCTTAATTCATATCTTATATATTCTAAAAACACATTAATCATTAACACTTAACATTAATTATTAAGATAAACTCAAAGTTTTTTTTATAATGACTAAACCTTGTCCCGAGGGATCCGTTAGACAAACCATTTTCTTAATGTTTAAGTTTGTTTTCTGCTTGATGTCCAATGTTACTCAACATATTAGTTATTAATTTAGTGTTTTAATTTTTCTACTCTAGTCAGAGTTTTCAGGATTTTTTCGCTCTGACTACAAAAGAGTTTTACAAAATAAAATGGTTTAAGCCTGTTTGTGGCTTACGATCCATTAAGATTTAGAAGCTATCTATGTAATCTATAAGCTCCTAATCAATTTAAAAAATACCTTAAAGGTTTGTATTATTGATTGAGTTTTCCATTAACTTATGCGAGATTGGCATGTTTATTTTATAATAGATATATAGATTTAATTATAAGACACACTTTATACATATGCTTTCATTAATCATAAACCTAACGCACTCTCTAACCTGCAAATTAATATTAGGCATGACCTTGTCATTATAATTTCCCCTTGCAATTATAAAATGGAGGTTTTTGTGATATGAAAATCGTTTTTTCTCGACTTTGTTTTTCTTATTCCTCTTTGTTTATTTGCGTAGAGTAAGTTGAATAGCCTTGATGACTTCTTCATTTGTGTATATTTTTTTTCTTGACATTGTTTGCTTTTGCTCTTATGTGGGAGCGTTTCAATCATCTATCAACTCTTTTCCAATATGACAATGATACCGCGTTAAAACAAGGAGCTACATTGATATGAAAATTAGGTTGATTGATGGCTAAAATTAACAAAAGATCGGGTGTGTTCATGTAGCTTATGTTTTTTAGGCTTGGGGTTTATGATAAAAGTAGAAAGTAAATAGAAAGAAAACAATAAAAGGTAGCAAATAAGTAGGTTGGGTACCATCCGTAATTGAGGGACGTTCGCATGGTCACCCCTTAAAAGAGACGCGCCCCTCATTACAAATTCTCGGTCATGGCCACAATCATGTTCAAATAATGCATAACTCCGTCGTATATTCCATCGAGTCCTCCCTTCTTTGTTGTATGTGATTGTGTATTATTTAATTGTTTTTGTTGGGTATATTTGTTTTTTTAGTGAGGTATGTTTCTTTGTAATGAACATACTCGGCTTATCACACTAAATTAGTTATAAAAAGGTTTTAGTGAGTTGGTGATCATCGTCGCCACTAAACCCGACCTAGTGAACCTCATATGTAGATATGGGCTTAAAACTAACGGAACACGAACCTACAATTAGACTTAGGTCGACCATAACCTAATCATCTAATAATAATAATAATAATAATAATAATAATCCATTCAATAAATGTATTCAAAGGTTTTTATTTTTCTTATGTTGTCAGTTCAGAATATGAATGATATCTTTGTGATGATTGAGAAATTTTATTACATAGCTGAAGTCCACGTTTAGGTTATGATTTTAAAGTATTATAATACGAGGAATTCTATATCCAAAAGGTTTACATAAAATCTTTCACACAATGATGTGTCAAGATTATTGGTCCAATCAAATAGCTTTTTGCTTTTTAATAATTGTTTTGATAGAACCAATAATCTTGACGGATCATTGTGTGAAATATTTTATGTGAACAAGAGATTCCTCAATGGTTTACTAGCTGGGTACCCGCGCAATGCGGCGGCGGATACCCTGTGACTATATTTTGCGGCGAGCAAATGTTATCCGGCTAAGCGTTTTTCTAACGAAAAAAATAAAGAATCTCTCAGTAAGTACCAGTAAGAGTTGATGAGTAAAAGTGAGGGTATATTAAGAGACTATTTTTGCTGTAATAAAAAATATTTGTGTGTGAGAGATATGAAATGGTTTGTGTGAATTTATATTATGGATGTGGTTACACATTTTTAATAATCATTATTGATAGTAATGATTTTAAGCGGTTACACGTTTTTAATAATTATTGGAGGCCGTTACAATAATGGTTTAAGCGGTTACACGTTTTTAATGACATTGCTTATTCTTTTTTTAAGATTTGGAAATGA
>BQNB010047438.1:0-43116 GCA_026074375.1 Tanacetum coccineum | reverse complement strand
AAATGATGACCTACTTGAAGCATGTAGGAAACTTTTTCAAGCATTCTGATTTGAAAACTAAGAAGTTTGAGGAAATACAAGCTCTGTATGAAAAGATTAAGAGGTCAGATGAAGATTTTATTTCTATTGGGTCTGCTAAAGATGAAAGACTGATAAAAAAGATGAATGAAAAAGGAATTGATTCTTCTAAGACTGAAAGTGTCAAGGAGGAGGATAAAGAAGAAGAAGGTACTAAGAAAAGAAAGGGTGGTCATATCAAAATGATTGCAAGGAAAAAGGCAAGAAAACAATCTGATGTTGACAGTGAGGATGAACATAAAAAATGCCTGAAGATTGTTACATTTGAAAGTATCTTAGATAGTGAGATAATGGAGAAGAAATCAGTTATTGCTAGATTAAACAAGGTATCATCACCAGATGGAGATTATCTTGTTATCTACAGAGCCAATGGGAATTTCAGGGCTTTCAACTATCTCATGGAGGTACTTCATATTTTTGATAGGCAAGATCTATTTCATTTGTATGACTTGATGAGGGAGCAGTACTCAGAGGTTACATTAGATGGATTTGCATTGATTCTTTGGGGAGACTTGAAGATTATGATGGAATCCTCAACAGAAGGAAATGAACAAAATGACTTCTGGAGTGGTCAACAAGATTGGAAGATTGTCACATGGAGGTTGTATGAATCTTGTGGAGTCTACATACTGGAATTTGAGGATGGTATAGTTATTCATATGTTGGTTGAAAGAAGATATCCTCTTTCCAAAGATTTATTGCAAAGGATGCTTGATCTTGGTTTGGAAGTTGAAAGAGAAAGTTCTGTTGCTCTTGATTTGATAAGATTTATTAAGCAACAGATAGATGAAGGATGATGTTAATGGAATTGAGAAGGGTTTGAGTGTTGGCTAACCACCACACAACAAATGGTCATCAGTTCACCATGCTTAACAGGCATAAGAACTGGCTAGTCCATAAGCAAACGGCTTGTGGTAAAGACTTCTCAAATCCGTTTATGGTTGACAATTTACCAAAAAATTATAGGGTTTTAACTCACCTTGCTTCATGGTGAGAGTTGGCGGGGGGATAGTCCAAGATCAAACAGTTCTTGGTAAAGACTAATCAAATCTGTTGATAGCTGATAGTTTGCTAAAAACTATATGGTTTATCAATGCACCATGTTATGGCAATGAAGCATTGGCTAGTCCAAAAGCAAACGGTATTTGGTAAAGACAAATCAATTCCGTTGATGGTTGACAGTTTACCAAAAACTGTATGGTAATTAACTCACCATATTTTTGAAATAAAGAGTTAACTATCCCAGAGCAAACGGCTACTGGTAAAGGAACATCAAATCCGTTTATGGCTGGTAGTTTGCCAAAAACTACAAAGCCAACTTAGTTGGATTGTTGCTGAAAAGATGTTGCTGTGTTGCTGAGAAGACAAAGTTGTGCTGAAGTTGGATTGTGTCTTTAAAAGATCAAGATATGTTAAAGTGTTTGGATACATCCTCTATGAACTTAAGAAGATAAATCTGAAGAAACATGAAGTTAAAAGAGTTCAACATTCATGTTTAAGGGAGGATTGTTGGGAATTATGTTTTCCTAACTTAGTACCGTTAGTAATAATAGTTAGTACTGATAGTTATAGTTAGTACTGACAGTACAAAATGTTAAGTACTGATCAGTTAGTTAGTACCGTTAGTAGAAATTAGTTAGTACCGTTTAAGAGATATGTATGAGATATTTTAGGAAAAGATATGTATTATCTTTTACGCGTTTTGTAAGCCTGTTAGGGTTTATCCTTGGTTTATAAAAGGATCCCTCTTGGCATAGTTAGAGATACGAGCTTAATACATCTCATACAATCATATCTCATAGTTAGTAATCTGTAATCACTCAAAGCAGATTAATAGAAATTATTATTTAGTTTTTCATTGTTCTTCTTAGTACTTGTGTTAAGATTCCGCATTAGCACATAGTATTCATAGTCAGTGTTTCTATATAGTCAAACTGTATTTATACAACTTGGCTATCATCCTTAATAGGTTGCAGAGGTCTATTCAGTTTGGGACTCACAAAATATTTATTTGAATAAAACATTTCTTTTAAATCTAAAAATGTTTTGTAAAAGATATAAAAATGTTTGTGTCATTTTTATAAAAAGTGTGAGGTTAAGTAAAAAAAATCATTTGATCATAAACTACATTAAGCATTTGTTTATTCATACATATAAGTGATTAAATTTTCGAAATGAAAATTTACTACTAATTACTTGTTTACAATTAATTTGTCATTAATTGTTTTTACATTTTGTGATTATCAAAACATAGAAAGATCGTAAAATATTAACAATGTTTTTAGGCATTATTTCTATCAAGAATCACAAATGGTATGATGAATTGACTGATGGGAAGCTGAAAGAATAAGCCTTAATGCATAAGGCCAGATTTGAAGAATCATGGGGGGATGCAACTCCCGGAGTAATGAAATTCTGCGCATGGTTGAAAAGTAGTTTTGAGAACTTCCACGAGCTAGATTATGATGTATTAGTAAAACTGGAAGAATGTTGGTGGAAGGTAAATGCTCATGAAAACGCCCCATTCGCTCGATGGGAAAATCACGGCCAGGGACCGTATGCGAATGCCATAACTGAAAAGGATTATGACCCTTATCTTGATATTAACCGTATCTTTGGTAGGAATTATGGAGCAAACAATGCCGGTAATACTCAAGACAATAAGAAGGAACATCATGATCCATCAATCTGCAATATTAGAAGATTCGAGATGATGAAATACTCATTCGATGCTGATGATGAGTATGTTGCCATTAAAGAACGCGAGCACTCCGACCACTCAAGAACCAACGTTGATGCATGTCAAGCTTATCAAGAACTTTTTCGCATTATGGATGAGGGATGGCTCATGACAAAGGCAAAAGATGGAGTAAAAGAAGCTAAAGAAAAAGTCTAACTTAAAGACTAGCTGAAACAAAAGTGCTTTCCGGGAGACAACCCGGATTGTTATTTATTTTTATCGAGTCTGTCTTCCCAGACATCAATACGGCATATCCGCTCCATACCATACGGCGTATTGAATGTCTAGACGTTATCAGTCCTTTATTTTTATGCACTTTTAAACATTATTGTCAGTTCTGTCTATACGGCGTATTCATGCACATGATACGGCGTATTCGGCAGACTGACCCGTATTTAGATACCTTTTTTTATAGGTTTCTTTATACGGCGTATTCCAGTTTATAGATACGGCATATTGGTCTCCTATACAGTTTGTTTAGTTTATTTATAATTAACCGTAGGTACCGATATAGGAGTGCATGGTTTTTCCTATATTTTGCACAGGACCTCGCTGAAAAAGAAATCGAGGAAGTTGGTAAAGTAACGATTTTTAATGTTTAGTTTATTCAAACGCAATTACAACACATATCCTTGCTCATAAACTCAACTTGGAGAATCTACTGAGCAAAATATCAAGGGAGTTTCTCATTCTAATTCTTTTAATTCTCATTTTTAATGTGTTATCTATACAACGAGGACGTTGTATAATTCAAGTGAGGGGATGGGAATTAGAATGCATAATTGTCCTATTTTTCACACTAAAATGCTTAAATTATGCTCAAATTTAAATAAAATTCAAGCATTCTTTTGTGAAATTACTTGTTACATAACCTGCACACAATAACCCTTATTAGATATTGTGAGGATTTAACCTTATCCGTTTCCAAATGCTTACCCAAATTCCACAAAATATGAGTGTGCCGGTGATGTTGTAGACTTTAGAACTTGGCTTGGTATATATATTCGAGATCACAGTGATGAGTACTATGGATCTAGATAGAGTAACTTGTTTAAATTGGCAAATTTCTAAGAATACACCCAAAAAGCCTATACACGTTGTTTTATTAACTAACTACATTGGTTAGTTAAATCCCGTATAAACCCTTTATTTACTCTCATTTTAAGAGTAAGATACCCCTAGAAAAACTAATAGCCTACCCTGTTAGATTAAGTCCATTTATCAGTTTCTAGTTGCTTAAAGTGTAAAGTATGTATTTCTCGAGTCTTGTGTCATTTTCTATCTTTAGTACGGTTGAGAAGAAATTTGCACATTGCAAATAGGAATGTATAAAGTAGTCAAAACTCATGTATTTTTACTATCATCACAATTATTGGTACGTCTGAAGAATGAAGAATCATGGAGAAAATTATCTGGAGTTATTATGATCGTGAAGATGGTGAAATTACACCGAGATTCATGGATAGTATATGTTTAAAAAACAAAAAAATTAGAAAAATCGCAACAAAAAAGAGGAGGAAAGTTTGAAGACAATCGTTTCAAAAAAGCTTAAACCGAAGGAATTATATGAAGGATCGATTATTCGTTGATACGTCTTATAAGTCAAAGATGTAAAGTTTTGTAAAGTCGTAGATATCGCCACTTGTCTTTGTAAAAGTATGTAAAGTATGGGATGAATGGGAAGTTGGCCGTTACGGGAACGCAAACTTAGGTTGTTGTTTTTGATCAATGATCAAGACCTTTGTATATAGTTGTGTCTTTTTCATGGTAACGGCTGGGAAAAAGTGTTTAGCAACTTGTACCTTATTTGTTTTGGACTTAGTCTATTTGTTTCGTGAATTTTATTTAACAACAATTTATTTTCCTTCCCTAATTATTAACCTTGGGTTTTACTCGAATGAGGATGTGATCGAGTCATACATGTCCATTCCTTCGTTACGGCCATGTATGCGTGATTCAGTTGCCTTATTGGTTTATTACTTTTGGTGAAAGTTAGAAGATCCATACCCTATATCATTCTTCATCCTAACCCTTGGTTAAACTCGAATGAGGATGTGATCAAACACACATGTCTATTCCGTCGTTACGGCCATGTATGTATGATTTAACTGCCTTGTTGGTGTGGTACTTTTAGAGAAAGATTGTTAGAATGATCAACCCTAAGCCTTATAATAAAAATCCATTTTACCTTATAAACTTGTTACTCCTTAGCTCTAGTGGTGGAGATGTGTATCTTTGCCAAGCCTATGATAGAATACTCATTACGACCGAGCAATTGAGCGAATTATTTACATGTTACCACATTGATTATTTCAGTGCTTTGAGTGTTTTCATCTACCTATTTCGTGAGGTGTTTGGTTGTGTACTTGTAATAGATCAAATAAATGCTTAAACAGAAAATTCCTTTGGGATACATTTTTATAAACTTCTAAAGGCTACTTGAGGACAAATAGGATTCAAGTGGGGGGATATTTGATGACATCAAATAACGTTACTGTTATATCATCATTTATCCCATGTAAATAACCCATTTTGTATAATTATTGCAAATAATTGTTACTTAATCGTTTGTATTTGAGAATTGCAGTAATTATGGAGTACTTGGTGAAGATTAGCTAAAAGGCACGCATTCTGGAGCCTAAACGAAGAAATATGAAGAAACTAATTCTGACATCCAATACTTTGTATCCATCAAGGAAGATACGGCGTATCTTTGCATGTACTTCACTAAAGACCACGAAGGAATGATGATCAATATGCCGCATCCAAAGAAGATCTATACGCCGTATTCAAGTTATAATAATAAAATATTCTGGAAGATATCGAACGTGGTCCCTACTCCAAGAAACCTCCGATATGTCGTATTGACCTCAGCCAATACGCCGTATCGACCAAATTTCAAACCTTATAAATAGAAAACCTAAAAATGGGTTTTCAGTGTGCTAAATCATATTTTTGATACCTTAACCATAAAAGTTGATTTTTAGAAGAGCAGAAGAGGTCGAGCAAAGTAATTAATTCCATAGGAAAAACTTTGTAATCTCCTATACTCTTGTAATCGTTTAGTTTTTGGTATCATTCGTTAACTCGGTTAGTTTACCTTAGCTAAATTATTACTCTTGTATTGATTATGATGCTTGAAGGCAAATACCTTCGGATATTAGCCATTATTATGAAGATTTGAATGTTTAGTTTTGTTTATATTGATTGCTTAATTTATCATTGATTGCTTGTTTATGTTTATAAGTTTATACTTGTTTACGTGTTTTTGTATGCGACCTATCATTCAACTGGATCTAGTGATACGGGCCAAGTAATCTAGATGCCGGGGTGGCTCTCCATATAGTAATTTATACATCTAGACCAATAGGATCGCGAATAATAACCTGTCTTTGCCTTTAGATTGCGAGCTTAGTTAAACCGACAGGTGACCATTGGGATCAATGAGTACGTTCTCAATTAATTGGTAAAGACTTGGTTAGTGGACTACTAGTGTATGAATTGCCTTTAAGCAGTAAGTGGGTAAAGTCTATATGAGCTAGGGTTTAACAAGATCACCATTGCTTTAATCCCTAAGATAGATTATAATCAGCAAATAAGGATGCTTTATGCGGATACGTTTAATTGTGACAGAATTCTTTATATTTAGGTCTTAGGAATAAGTAATGCCTAAGTCTTAAGAATGATATACCGCCTCGAGATAAGCAATCATTGCACTAAATAAACAAACCAACATTCTAATTGGATTAATCATGGTTAATACAGTTTTCTTATATTTGGCTAGACCGCTCTTTTATCTTCTATTAATTTACTTGCGTGTGTTATTGTGTCTTAAGTTGATTTAAGTCACCACAAAACCCGTGCCAGTCTCTCAGGCTAAACCCCCCCCCCCCTATCTGTTAGATTTAGGATTAGCATAGGTTTAGCATAGGTTTAACACATAATAGAATTAACTTAGTTTAGATAACCAAAATATTAATAAATTGAAAGATTTTCTCGCTCTTTGTGATCGACACTCTACTTACCACGAAACTCCTATCTGACCGGGTACACTGCCCGTTAAAGTGTTATTTTTGGTAAAGTCAGCAAAATATAAATTTAAAACTTGAAACATAAATTACAACCACACAACGACACATCACCCAACGAATACCGAATACTAAATCCAAACTCAAACTCCCTTCATGGGGGGTTTGTTTAGTTCGACCAATAAGAGAGAAAAGAGAAGAGAGGGATGGAGATAAATGATCACAAATGATCTCCTTATATAGGGGTGGAATTAGGGCATCTAATTATGGCAACTTATGCCTAATTAAACAAAATCCCAACCCTTTCTTTTTCTTTCTTTTGGTCGTCCACTACACAAGCCCAAACACCCCTTGGGTTGACTTTTGACTTTGTATAATTATTATGTACATTACATATTAATCAAGGGACTTAAAGTTAATTATTCGTAAACAAACTAATTAACGACCGTTAAATATTCTATCGTTAGAGTATTAATAAATATAATAAATATACATCTATTAATAAACATAATAAATATACATCTATATTATTATACATATTAATATAATGATATCTACGACTTTGTATATACGTGTGTGGCCCATGTAGGCTCACGTATTCCTATCCGTATAAATATCCATATGACATGAGCACATCCCAAAAGCTCCCACTTGCGAATGCCAGTGTCATAGAATATAACATACTAACATTGACGAATAGTCTAGCAACATCATCAATGCTCCCAGAAATACCTCAGTATGGTTTCAATAAACATCTTAGCCTTCAATGGTTCAAGTAAGATCATCCTTTTGTTTCCGATACATGTTAAAAATGGATATGGATCAATTTCATCTAATAATTTAACGATTATGTTTCTCGTTTCTGTATTGATCAAGATTACTAAACGTAAAAGAATCATCTTAACTACACTTTGGGCACGACCATGCAAATATCTGATCAACCCAACGAGGGGCCCAGTAGGTATCTAACTCCCAAACATGTGGTGGAACAAATTCTATTTTGACTACAAGTGCTTCTCACATACTTCATAAAATTTCTGAAAATAGCCATTATAACTACCTTAATTCAGGACAACATTTGACTAGAATCATGAAAATGTAATCCATACATGCAAAACCCGGTTGCATCTCAAGTCTAAGGATAAACAAACTTTCATCATGTGTACAACTCACTCAATGAAGTCGATCCATAAATTGGTCTATATAAGGTAGGGTATTTAATATTCAACCTTATTGAATAACATGTGAAGTTGGCAGAATCATCTTTACATATTCAAAAGAATACAACCAAACACTCACATTTATATTATTTCAACAATATTCCCACATTGTTAACTGACAATGGACATAGTTTAGAATAAATAAATTTATTCAAGAATTTAAACATGCAAATATAGAACACAGTAGCATAAATGAAAATGATCATACCACGTATGTCAAATCATTATTTAATACAACTGCTTATAGTTTCATTATCCAAATACCAAATAAGATCAATGCATGATGATCCTAGCTGAATACCAATGTTTATTCACAACAATCGCAATTGGTGATAAGGCATAGATTCCATGAACAAATCAACTAGGTTATGATCTTGTGGAACTTTGAGAATACTTATTTCAAAAATTCATGAATCAAGAAGTTCTTTGAATAATATGATGATTGTTATTTTGTAAGTGTGCACTCACTTATAAGTATTACTTATATGAGTTATGAGTCTAGTCATATTACATTCCATAAGACGTATGACATACGCAAAATATCCTAATGGAGACAGTCATCTCAATAGTTTTCCAAACTATAAAGCATTCTTACCCTTTTAGTGTAGTATTATGCAACTATGCTTTTAAACCAATCATGTGTAGTTAGCAATGTTATCATTCACGATGAAAACTCGCCAATACTAGGATTGAGTATCATCTCAATAAAAATAAGCACTAGTGTATACAAACAACACTATGCTAAAATCCCGTAAACTCTGAACACTTTTTTGATAATGTTTGGATCTCACTTAAACCTAAGGTTTGTTTGACTATAATGATTTCACTATGATTATCGCAATGTATATCCATAGTCTCATCATTTAGGAATGAATTCCTAATCCAAACATTAATCAGAATGTTCCTTCTAATATCTTTCAATTAGATTCCAATGTTGTTAAATCATCTTGCACTCACGCAAATGATATAACTAATCTCATGTACAATATATGATGAATCCTTTAGTGGGATTAAAGGATTCCATTCATGTGTTCAATCTCACCAAGTAAGATAGATCATTCGAGTTTCACTCAATGAGAATTTATATTGTATTTAGACTTAATTCATCACATATATTTAATGAAACAAGGTACTTCCACTAGCTTTCATATGTACTCATGATCTATCTTATTTATAATTAAAATTTAGATTCAACAAGTGATTGATTTAACAATTAAACTCAAGATTATGCTTATTAGATGCATGGTTTTAATCCACATTTGGATTCTTTCATATTTTCGTATACTTGTAAAGATTATATTTTGGATTCATAAAACCTCTTTTGATTACTCATCGTCCTCGCAAGGTAATCATTCAATAAAGAGTTCTTGAAATCTAATTTGTCATATTTCTTTCCAAGAAAACAAGTATGACAATTTAATCGTCTTTATATATATATATATATATATATATATATATATATATATATATATATTTAAAGTTCGTAAATGAAGAAGTTTTTATCATAGTCAATTCCTTGATTATGAGTAAACACTTATGTCATTTGGCGTGTAATAAATATGTATACAATATTGTCCCTAATGAGTCTTCTCTGAAAGGAAACTCATTTATAACCTCATCGTCTAACTGATAGGTTAAAGATCAATCAATTTCCAAGAATATGATCATCTCCTTTTGGACAACATCTTTTCATTCATAGTCTTGAGTCATCCATCAGATCCAAAATCTAATAATGCATCTCCTATGGTTAGCAGGTTCACCATGATCCTTAAACTCATAATCCTTAGCACTGATATAAAAGCATACAATGAGGAACTCTTTCGGATCTATGAATATGAGTAACATCATTCTAAGATTCAACATTTACATGTTTAGCCTCAGTATGACATTCGCTAGTGCGTTTAGAAGGTTTATGTATCTTATTCGTGAAGTAATTCAAGACCTACATTACTTTCACTCGCTTTTTTCAAAGTGAGACTCCCACTGCTTCTTGTAAAATTAAGAATATTTTCAAATAACTCCAGCAATCCAGGACAGAAATTTTGTATATCGGTGCGTTGGGGGGTAGAAGTAGTATCCATCGTTTCCTTTGGTGTAATCATCCAAATAACTTAACAGCTTTATATGGAATTTGAATTAATAATGAAACTCCAAGAGATTTCAACAAATTTAGAACTTCAATCAAGAGACAATAAGATTCATCTCATTTTATTACTAGAATAATGTCTTAATCAACCTTCTAGGTTGGTGTCTTATTGGGTATATCCATGAGATACTCAATTATCTAACCTTGATTTCTTTAGGAGTTAAATAAGTTAAGGTCATCATGAATCAAAACAATATCAATATATATTTTGATTACCCTTGTTGGACATACCATATATTTGTGGCATTCCAATAAGATTGAAATAGTGAAGTAATCCCACAATTCATTAGATCAACTTATTCTTTATGGATTTTTCTATTTACCATCTTAAGTTAAAACGTAATGGTATCAATAGTATTACTAAGCCAAATGCATGCTTTTTATAAGTCTTTGATCAAGTCAATGACTTATTGTGTATGTACTAACAAATAGACATAAACATCCAATATATTACTATTAATTATAAAAATTTAACCAAGTTAATGACTTCATGCACATGTCTTAACATGAAGATATAACAAGTTAACTTTTTTACTTTATGTTATAAGTCTTTTCACAAGTAAAGGACTTAATGTACATGTCTTAGCAAGAAGACATAACAATTATTAAACTAAAGTAAAAATGAGTGCCGACGCATGGCCTCAATACTAATTCCAAGTTAATTTCAAACTTCATGTTTATGACTTTCCAATATAACATAATCATGTAGCTTACCTTTTTATCTTGACATATTCTCTTGATAGGGCTACAAACATTAAATGTGTAGGAGTCCTTGTAGAGTAATAGTTTTCTTACTTTGCAGTCAAGACAAACCATTAGTCATATTGTTCTAAGTTGTTCCTTGCATACAATTAAGATTTCTCCCACTTGTGCATGGTACAACTTCTTTGCATAAAACAACACCACACTAGTTAGTTTGTTTGTATCGACAATATGGCAGTGTCATAGATAAAATATGAATCAAGTCAAGGTCAAAGCATATTAACACAACTAGTGTATATAGAACTCCATCGATTAGTAAGGAATCGAGCATAAGTATCTTGTAGATAACATAAAATGGAAGCGACATCTCAAAGGAAACAAGTAATCATAAGATAATATACGGTGATTCTTTACTAAATGAAGATGTTTCACACTTGGAAAGTAATTTATTATTTCAAGCCAAGCCAGAAATAAAGTAAGATGCCTATTAGGTAAACAACTCATAACTCCCACTAAATTTGACAACATTGGTAAGTTGTCATTTCGTGTTATAAAATGCAGTGCTCCCACTAGATCTGACAACATTGTGAGTGTTCCTTTACTAGCGAAAGTAATTTGCAATTTATCTTTCCATTTGTTGAATATCTACACATTATTGCTAATGTGAGTCACATGGACTAGTAAGCATGTACTTAGATATCTAAGGAAGTGTGTTCAAATTCTAGCCATCTTATCTATTTATTAACTTGAAAAATTGGAATGCAATCCCTCTTTTATCCGCTCCCTTTACCACATGGGTGTGTAGCGCCTTTTACCAGGTTAAGGAAACAACAATAGACACGAGTTCTCTATTTATCGCCGCAAGTAAAAAGAATAGGAATTAGTCTTTTTTTCCCAAGAAAAATAGATACGGTTTATCTTTCACAAGTAAAGAATAAACCCTTATTTTACGGTATACGTTGCAGTAATACATTAAAAGAACTTGCAAAGTTCAATTTTAGTATTTTCGATAAATAATCTCTTAAAATTTAACTACCTACGTTTATTTAAAATAAACAATTAATTTTAATCAAGAGTCTAAGATCCAACTTGACGTTCTACCATTAATGCAGTTGATCTACTAGAAATGGTAAACTCAAAAGGTAATCAGCAGGTGATAATTGCCTACATGTGCAACTCTTAGTTTGTATGGGGCCTAAGGCATCATTATCTAGAATTATAATGTCAAGATCAAGGCAATATTATCCAGAATATAATTGTCAAGTTGGCATGTTTCGCCCTATCATATGCCTCGGATCGAAGGTCTGACCAACCATACTCGATATAAGTCGTCTGATGTGGAGGTTGTGAAGACTTCACAGGAAGCTTTACAATCCCCTAGGCAGTGTACCTAGTCGTTGTAGTGTAGTATAGGCAAGACTCGGAGGTTGTTATCGTTCTCTAGGGGAATAGGTTGGGAAGGCTCGAACACGGTCTAACAGAATTCTAAGGGGTTGAGAGAAGATTCTTTTTGTGTTTTTATATTTTTAAGAAATCAAGTAAATATCATGGTTTTAAGAGGTTGGTTTGTTTTAGCTAATTAAACTAAATATAATCTAAACTACTGGTGATAACTTTATGATAAAAAGATGTATTTACCTAATCATGCACTACTCCTTAGATTGCTTCTCCTAGATCTGTTGCTTTGTCACACTTGTGATGATCTGTGTAAGTATTTCCTAAGTCATGAACGAATTACACAAACACGTCGTCTATTTAATATTCCGTTAAGGCAACGCACAAATAAGGTAGTATGAATACTATTACAAGGCCCCTAAGAGTATATTAAATGCATGTGAAATATCTTAAGAGGGATCAACCATATCAGGGGTAAGGTAGTATGAAGACTGTTACCGATGGTATCCTTTTTACACACTCGCGTTTCCCTAGAGTCTATGCCAATTTAATATCTTATGGCTAGTTTTATAGAGCCTAACGCGCACATCCATCAACAAGAAGCAATATCAAAAGGATCTACAACCTAAGTTTCATGCAATCATAAATAAATACAAAGGAGGGTTTAGCCTAGCATGTTAGAAAGAAATCAAGAGCATAAATCAATCACACAACACATAGACATATTGAATGATTAATGATAAACAATCTTACTTGATTAAAACATGGAACGAAGGTAGTTACAATAGGGTTTTGAGGCCTTAAAACGACCTAAAAAGCTGCTAGAAAGACTAGGGTTCGTCTCCCAAAAGTTATAGAAAGTTACACATTTAAAACCCTAAAATCGGTTTTGTATATATAGTGAAAACGGCACGACGACGTCACTTTGAAGTTGTGACGCCGTCACCACGTGGATGCTTCTAGATCCTCTTTAAGTTGGCCACGTCTTGACGCCGTCGCTGGATCTCTGACGTCGTCACGATGAAGATCCTGACGCCATTGCTTTATAATGACGATGCCATCTCCATGCTCTGTATGCACATTTCTTCATGATTTTTGGTGTAGAGTTGTAATCTTGTCCGTTTCTTCTCCAAGTGAGCTCAAATCATGTGTAGTTTCTTCAAATGCCATCCAAGTGCTAAAAACATGAAAATAAACGATTAAGCACATAATATGAGCATATTTGCATGATTTAGGGGGTTAAATAGCCCCGAAAAAGTGTAAAAAATGACACCTCATCATCGTCCAATACAAAATCAGTAATTATATAGTCTCAGGTCTGATCATACGATTATTATATTACCTTGTTTTTCAATTCACCTAAGACCGTCTTAGAGTAAAAACAAACTCAAGTGAACTCATACTTGGATGGCAAATGACTTAATTTTAGGGTATTGAAATTTTGATAAAATTAAATATACCAAAATTGTGTATAAGGAAGCATGCATACATCCTTATAACACTAATATTTTTAAAACATTTCCATTTTAAATTTCTGTGCATTAAAAACATCACTTATATTTTATAATCCACATGTGATTTATAAAATTAAGGTTACCATATTTAGTTTACAATATTTCCAAGTATAAGTAATTAAATTACTACAGATAAGGTTAAATACCTATGGGAAATAATCAAATCCTAGTAATGATTATGCCATACTTTTAATATTGTTAAATTGTTGTTGTTGTAAAAATGTTTATTCTTGCGTTGTTCCGTCGCGGGTTCCCTTTTTGAAACCACTAAACCCATGCGTTAAAGAACGTTGCAAAAAATAACAAGTTTACTTATATTTTGCAACACGGTCTAGCAAAGTGTACATATCAATATATATATATATACAATAAGCATAATGATCAAGTGCTTTTAGTCCATATTAATTTCTAAAAATCATTTTTGCACATATATAATAAAACGCCACATTATATAATAAGCAAAACCAAATCGAACAATTAATCATACTAAAACACGTAGACATTTAATACACATTAAAACACAACTAATATACGCATCAAACACCAAAATAAGACCCCCAACGTGTTGTCGGAATCATCCTAGACCACGTGGTACACATACATCGATTACTCGATTGCAAGGTCACTATACTTGATGTAAACAAGAAAACTACAAAAGTTGATTGAGCAGAATTTCCGACTTCGGATCACGACCAGGCAAGGAAAAAGTCTTCCTCGCTTTTTGCACTAAACATGAAAGTTTTAGCTACTGGAGTTGTGAATTCTCGAAAAACAATTCGTGGTCCAACTCCTTACAGTTTGTCGAGAAATCATATTTTAGTGGGCGAAGGTCAAGGAATCAGCACATAAAAAAATCACTTATGCAAATTCAAGGCGTATCAAGGTTTTAAGCATCATATAAGCATACCACATTATCAATAATGCATAATAGACATATTAAGCTTAATGAACCATGATTTAAATGCACATAAACACATGGTTAACAATTTATAAAAATAAATAAGCAACAATAAGTCAATAAACGCGAATTATAAGCCAAACAATATAATAAGCGTGTATAATCATGTAAAAATGCAAACCATATTAATTTTTCCATATTTCAAGTGACTCTTAGGGGTCTTTATTTTCACAAAAATAAAACCATAAAGGGGTTACGCATAAATAAATGTAACAAATATGCGTTTTTAAGCATTTTTTACCCGTTTTTATGTAATTATAAAGTTATATGAACGGCTCTAGTTGAAATTAGTTATCTAATAACCTAATATTACACATAATATTCTACGAGCTACGCAGTGAAATATGAACATATATAGCAACTATAATTAACATAAAACCATAAACGGAAACCGTACCTTTTAGCAATCAAGCTGTGGAAGAACTGGAGCTTTTTTAAAATACGCACGTGTATTAAACCCGAGCTAAACCGAAACCCTTCTAGTTACTAAAGGAAGTAACCTCTACGTGTATCCACACTACATGTTATACAATATCACCCGAATGCTAGTTCCCCAACGAATACCGAATACTAAATCAAAACTCAAACTCCCTTCGTGGAATGTTTGTTTGGTTCGACCAACAAGAGAGAAAAGAGAAGAGATGGATGGAGATAAATGATCACAAATGATCTCCTTATATATGGGTGGAATTAAGGCATCTAATTATGGCAACTTAGGCCTAATTAAACAAAAGCCCAACCCTTTCTTTTTTTTCTTTTGGCCGTCCACTACACAAGTCCAAACACCCATTGGGTTGACCTTTGACTTTGTATAATTATTATGTACTTTACATATTAATCAAGGGACTTAAACTTAATTATTCGTAAACAAACTAATTAACCATCGTTAAGTATTCTATCGTTAGAGTATTAATAAATATAATTGACTCGTTCGAAACCACACCTTTAATATATAAATACAATATACTATGAATATATAATATAAATATATATAAGGGTAATCTCAAAGTTATCAATGATAAATATTCCAAGAGGCTTTTAAAGAGATTTTACTTTTACCCAAAGCAAAAACCCTTAAAAAAACATCCCGGGTCATGTCCCGACGAGGCGTGAATTTGAAAATCGAGCTTACGTTTGAGAATTTATGCTTGAATAATCACAAGTTGGGTTGGGTTTCTATTTCTATAAATAAATTGCAAAAACAAGTAAAGGAAAACCTAAGACGAAAGCAATTTAAGCTAAAAACCTAAAAACGATAACGGGATCCTAATCCCGTTCTTTAAAAAACCAAATTTTACAAATTTAACCCTACGAAAGCAAAATTAATTTTTAACAAACCTAAATGATAAAAGAAAATTTTCTAAAAAAGAATTATATTTTTTTGACTTTTTAATAATTTTTTATGAATTAAAAACAGTTTTAATCTAAATTAAATATAAAAAATACTAAACTAATTATGAAAAATCTGAAAAAATTACAAAAAGTAGCTAAAAGTGAGCAGGTTCTATGAAAAATAAAATGATGTTAACAGCTTATCTAAATAAGTTGTTAATCAGCCAAAAATGGCTTATGGCTTAAAAGGCTAAAAAAAGTGATATAAGAATAATGTGTGCAAATCCAAACGGAAAAGACCCAAGGGCAGAATGGTTGAGTGTGTGTGTGTTAAGGCTTTGGAGAGGTTGTGGAGGTCATGGGTTCGAGCCCTGCTCACCCATGACTTCCTAATTTCTCAAGTCTTTTTTTGCAACTTTTTAACAAAGCTTATTAATAAGCTCAAAACTAACAACTTTTGTGAAAGCAAAATTTTTCTAAACCTCAAATAAGCTTAAAAATAAGCCAAAAAGCTTAACAGGTCTAAAATTGTACTAGCAAACTTAATAAACTAAAAAACAGATTTTAGACATTTTTAAAGCAAAATTTAAGCTGCCAAAGCTACTAAATAAGCTTTAAAATTGAAAAACACTTAAAGAACACTTGCTAAACCACCTAATCAAGCTTTAAAAACGATTAATCCAACAGATTAAGAGCAAGAAATTTAATATCCAAAAAATCTTGTTACAGAATCTTATTTTGGAACAAGACAGATTTTTAAGCAATGTAAAAGCACAAAAAGCTAAAACAGAAAGCTAATTTTCCTAAAACAGATAGAGACTCATATTCAAAGGACCCAAATAAGCAGGAATTTAGAACTTTGAATCACAAAATAAGCAAAAAAAAACTTTTTGAAAAGGTCAGTACATACTGATTGAAATCAGAATGTTCTGACTTTTGTATCTAGAAAATTGCTACTTTTACCCCTAAATTTAAGTTAGAAAAAGCTAATGAAATTTAAGAACAAGCTTAGACAGATCAAGCATGTACCCTATAGAGCTTATGCTAATAATTTCAGACCTCAAAGCTATTTCTAACTTACCTAAATAGACTCGTGAAAACTGGCTTTTAAACATTAGAAACTGTGACCAATTTTAACCAAAACCACAAATATCAATTGCAAACTTAACTAACTAAATTGCATTATATGAACCTAAAACTAACATTTAAACTACATCAAACTGAATCTAATGAAAATCTAAGAATTAAGCAGTTGTAGAAAACTAGAATTCTTCAAATTTCAAACATTATGAGCTTACACCATAAATTTGAGTTTTAAACCCAAACGACTTGGAAAAACTAACTTATAGACTATATTTAGGTTGATTAAAACTGACTAAGAGGCCAAAGTGCAGTATGACCCTCATTTGACCCATTTTGAGTATTTAACCCAAACACCCCTTTAAGCAGATTAGGTTAAATTAAGCATTGATTAGTAAAATCAGATGAAGTTCTATGATAACTAAAGACAAATAAGCAAGAACCATAAGAAAATAAGCACTAGTTGATAGGCAAAACTAATAAGCAGATAAGGCTTCTAAATGAGCATATAGAACTAGTCAAAACAAGCTATTATTAAGCATAATAAGTACATTTAAGCAATAAATAAGCAGAAATAAGCAGATATAAGCAGTAATAAGCAAAAGACATAAAAATAAGCAAAAATGAAAAATGGAGAGTACCTTTGTCCTATGCTTAAACAAGGACCAAAATTGCTCTTAGAGCTATTCTACAAGCTCAGCTTATACAATAAGCTGTAAATACCCCATAAGCCCTTCCATTTTAGGCTTATCATCCAAAATAGCTTAAACCATTAACCTTTTCACCAAATTCTTTGTAAACTGACTAACCAATCTCAAATAAGCTTAGAGAATCTTATTTGAGTTTTAGGACTTATGAATGAACAATGTGACTTGTAAAGAGCTTATTACAGCTTATTTAAATTGACTTTAAAGACGACAATTTAGCTTTTAACAGAATTGAAAGATAATTAAACTTAAAACAGAACTTTCATTAAAACTTCTTAAAAAAGTACATTGCTTGGAAAATAAAAATACAATAAGTTAAATAAGCTGAAATTTAAAGCTACACTACTCTTATATTACATTAAAACTAGATACTTTTGCAATGAAGAAATAAGCCTATATATAGCCGAATAAGCTAGCACTTGTGCTTGTTGTGTTTGTTGTGTGAGGAGCTTCAAAGCCTTCATCATAGCCATCTAATTTGAGTGGTTCCCAAGTCTATTGATCTCAGCCATTGAAATTTTTGTTTTATCCTTTTGACGAATGAGGGTTTATGGGATTGCCAAGGTGGCAAATGAGCACATGTAAAGTGGGGTTGAGGGGGAAAGAGATGTTTTAGTCTGTGGGTGCATAAGTCGAGGTGAAAATTGACAGGGAAGGTGAATAGTAGAAGGGGCAGGAAAATTGATTTGCGTTTGTTTGTATCTGTTTTGCTATAACAGGGTAAAGGTTTATGGGTTTGGCAAGAATGGCCACTGAACTTGTATTGTTTGATTGCATGGATGGTCCTTTGTGGTGTAAAAGTTTAAGGGAGTTGGCAAGAATGGTCCCTGAGTTTATATGTATTTATTGCAACCACAGTCCTTAAAGGACTAACGATGTAATGAACATAACGGCTGTATAGTGGGGCTTGTTAAGTCAATATCCAGTTAAGGAAATGGGCCAGTTGGGCCTGTTTTAATTTTATGCATTTTGGCCCATTTAGCTTCTAAGTCTTGATAACAAATAACTTAATGGGCTGCCCCGACCCATTAGATGGGTGCGGGTTGGCCCATTAAGTATTTATTCGGTTTCGGCATCGACTTTGACTTTGACTTTATCGGGGTTGACTTTGACTTTGACTTTGACTTTTTCACGCTTTTCCATACCGTGCTCGGTTTTGTTCGTTTTGGCTTGATTTTTGTCCTTTTGTCGGATATCCATTTCCTGCACAATATAAGTGAAAACATACAAATACAATGTATTTTTGGTACGTTTTTGGTCATTTAAGCACATTTTCCTAGGTAAATGGTATGTGTAATTAAGCACATACCAAAATCCCCCATACTAAGACATTGTCGTGTCCTCACGCAATGCCATAAGTAAACACTTAAGAAAACCAAGAATCTCAATCCCCCTCGACTAATTACCTCGAAAAGTAGCTAAGTGTTCATCAAGGGGAATGAAAGAATCAATAGCTTTGAAAAGCCCCGTTTTTACCATTCTTATATATTTATACTTATTCCTACACATATTTTTGTATTTTTTTCATTTTTCTCCTTTTTTGTACTTTTCTTTTTAGCAACTAACTAGAATGTTTGGACTTTCATTATTTTCATAACTTTTAGGGTCACGGAATAAGATGCATTTCAATCCTAAAATGCCTAAAAAGGATAAATTCATCGTCCCTGACTTTTCACTTGTCCCAAACCAAGCTTAAAAACGAAATCACCGTTAAATATAAGTTAAGATGCTAACACTACTCATATTTGTAACTTGTGAACTTTTCACTCCTGACAATTATTATATATATTAGGTGAATGTGCCATTTCGAATTTCAACCATGGATCAACATTTTGCAAAATTTCTATGCTTCACGTTTCACCCGAGAATAATGAGTTTGAAGACGAGATCATCCCATGTAGCGACTTTCGTCTCGGCACATCCCAACCTTGCGGCTAAGTGACCAGGCTTTTGACACCCTACAGAGACTAGTATCGAGACTCACGGACCTTCGGTTTCAAAAACTCTTAGGTTTCCCGTTTATACATAGCTTATTTAAAATGAAATAGTCTTAGTTCGAATGCATAGTTAAATTTAAGAAAAACAGATTTTCTCTATCTTTACTCCTTATAAAGGAGATTTACCCAAATGTTGAAACTAGAAATCTAGAAAAGTTGAAATCTAGAAAAGTGAAAAGTTAAAAATCCTTATTTTAAGAAACATTGGAAAAATTAAAATCATTATAACCTACTAATTAATCTATACTTACTCTATAAAGAGAATTTGACAAATTCTTGAAAGGGAGCTGATATTTACACGGAGGGATTTACTTCTTCCACAGAAATTAACTGTGCAATGACTTTTATACCCTCACTAGTATTCACTTTTTACAACTTTTTTCTTCTTCTTTCAAACTTATATTTGCGTCTGACATACTTACTGTGTAATTTATAAATTGAATTAACATCGGGTGCTTCACCCTTAGTTCCACCAATGTGGCCATTGATTTATTTAATGATAGTAGATTAGTTGATGATACACACTTATTAGAGAGATTAAATAAAATGGTGTTCGTCTTCGGCTAGAATGAATCTAAAATGTTATTCCTCTGCCTTCTTTCACGTAAATATCATCCTCTAATTCTAATCTCTCGCATACACACACGTGGGGCATTATGAAAACGGGTTGGACTCAAGTTTTTGTATCGATGAAGCAATAACAATCCGATGAGATTGCTCCTTCAACATGGAATTCATTTTTCACTTTTATATCCGATGATCACATTCTTACTCTTTAATAGACATTGCAAAAGTCTTAAACACAATTAATGTTACCAAGACCGCATATTACAGCCATCGAAACACCACAAACTTTTTAAACGATCGTAGTTTGTTTGACTTTCAACAATGTTGAGATGGTAGATGGTGGCGCATGGATATTGGTCACCGGATAAAAACCCTTAAATGTGAACTCCGAGATTAACGGGTGGAATTGAGGCATCTGAATTTTTATTCACTTGGAAGAGAAGCAAATAATAGTGATCAAAAGAGGAGGGGGCGGAGAACGTAATATACAATATGAAAGAAAATCTCATATGAAGTTGTGAATTATGAGGGCATAATGGACTTTTCCCAATGAATTGCTGTATGCAGATCAATTTGTTCAGTGTAAATATCAAGTCCCTTCTTGAAAAGTTAAAAACTCATTAATTTTGGAAATGTTAAAAATTTAATTCACTGAATCTTGAATATCCCCTAATCGAACCCTTCTTAAAAAATGATTTAATTGGCTGTAACATTTGTATTGGCTGTAATCTTGAATTAGGAAACGTTGACAACTTAAGTGCATTGGCTATAAATTGCCTGTCAAATTCAATGCTCTTGATTTCATGGCTCGTAAATCTTGAAAAAATGATCAAATGAGTTGAAACTTATAAACCTAAATAAAGAAATGATTTGAAGAGTTGTCTATGTAAATAACCACAAGTGGAATCTAAAGAAATGAAAATGAAGATCAAACAATCCTCAACTGCTGCCTCCACCATCTTCGTTGCATAAATACGCAACTGGATCCGTCTTCGTCAACCTTATAGAATCCATTGCAACAACATGTATTATTGTCTTTATTGTTTTCGGTTGTGTGTTTGGTGGTCAGATCCAAGGACCTTTGTTTTGACAACTGTGTTCATGTGTTGTTTTGTATAGCTTTTTTATGGTGTTGTTGTCTTAATCTTTTGACATTTGTTTTGAGTTTGCAAGGTTTTTTGAGACCGGATCTATTGTATCATATGTTGTGGCTAGATCTAATTTTTTTTGTGTTTTGTTTACAGGCTGCTCTATCTTATAACAACCACTGATTTGATGTGAGGTTACAAATAAAATTATGAGGAGGTGGTTAAGAAATCTAAGCCACCCATCCTTTCCTACTATCTATCATCAAGGATCGTCAATCCTCCATTTCCAGCCACCACCTGAAATTGCTCTTGTCGTCTCCCTCATCTCCCCCACAACACCATTGGTTTCATCTGGTCTTCCTGTTTATTTTTTCTGGAATGATGCTCTCTTTGTTTATAATTTTTTAGATACACAGTTTGTTATTCAATGTAGGATCTTGTTCTTCCTTTTTTTATTCTTCATATTTTTGGCCCATTTGTCATATTTATGTATGTTTCGTTCTTTTTCTTTTTTATATTTCTTTGATAATTGATTTGTTTATGTTGTTTATTTAGTAACGTAACGTGTCGATGACTTAAAGATACGAAGATCGTGATGAGGAATTTAAATAAAGGCTTGAAGGTTGGGACTTGGGAGATGTAGGTGATAATAAAGATGAATGGAGACTTGAAGAGGATGATTTGTTTTTTTTTACCAGATATTGTATGTATTTTGGTTTTCATGTATACATGTGTTTTTGTGTGTTTGAGAGATCTTCCTTTTAAACAACATTTGACTACTTGAGGATTTATGTTTCTTTATGGTTTTTTATATTCTGTTTGTGTTGATTCATAGCTATGTCGACAAAAATTCAAGTAATGAAACTAACATAGATTTGGAGATAGATGAACAATGACCAACTCTATAAAGGTATGTGATGATGTTATTCTCAAGTGTGTTATATGTATTGATCTAACTAGGCCATCTTTTAGCTCTGTGTAAATTCCAAAATGTTAGAAATCCTTTAAGATTTGTTCTTTGTATTACTGAGTTTCTTTTTAAATCTCATTATGTGAGCACATACTTTTATGATTAAGAAAAGGTTAATACATGTTTATGTTGTAATACCACTTTTTTTGCGTTGATTCTTTATGAAATATGTACTACTGATATAAAAAGATTATAACTTCCTTTTTACATAAATTCCATATTTTTTATGCATATTATTTAGAGAAAATTTCTTATATGGGACCATTTTATAGGATCATGTTACCAAAATGAACGGTGCGTTTATGTTTACGAAAATGGTCTTACACAAGTGCGCTTCAATTATATGCAGATAATCAACAAGTATAGTTGTGTGCTTGAACCCAAATGAACATGGTTTTGAAGACCTCTCTTATCATCATGTGTAGGCACGCTTTAAATCACTCTCCTTTTATGTGTAACCGCGCTTAATAACACACGCACGTATCAACCATGTGCGTGCTTCGTTTTAGATGATGACTGGTGGCCTGTGTGGCTGTTGTTGAAGCTGGTGTTATTCTCGTTGAAGGTGGTAATGTTGTAATACAACTTGTCATTTTTTGTTTTAAATACTATACACATGAAAAATGTAATAGCAAGTTGGTGGGTGGTATAATGCAATTGTATCGAGTTAATATATGTATGTGGTTTTGAGAAATATTATTTTGAGGTTCTTTATGTATTAGCAACTATTTTATCATAAATATATTTATCAGCTTCTTATAACAGAATTTAGACTCTGACTGTACATGTTTATTACTATTGGCTATATGTTTGATGATTGAATAACAAATGCTATTTGGAACTTTTTATGTAGTAAGAGTTTATTATCACTAAAGTTAAGATAAGAATCATAAGATTATGTGGTTCAGATAACTTAGCAACTTTACAAGTTATCTTTTATGTTTGGATTTTGTTAATCAATTTGTTTATAGAAAAATGTATGTTCTTAAAACCTATAGTAACGTATGCTTCACAAAAGAAAATTATATTGTTCAAAAAACAAAAAGAACTATAGAAATAAACACATTATCACCTTTCATTTGACAACGATTCATGTGAATACCGGCCAAATTAGGATTTTACCAAATTATTATACAACCAGTTTTTTAGTATCTCATACTATTTTAAATACCATTATACTACCATTGTTAAACATTTAGAATTTTAGGACATCAGTCATATTCTCTAAATTCTTTTTAAGATTGTAACCCGCGATGAAATGAGCGCACATGCTACTTGTTATAAATATTCAAGTAATTTGACAGCTGGGTTTGTACGATTCTTACATTCTTCATTTAATAAAACCGGATATTATGTTCTTTTGAACCAATGTTACGTTACTAATATATAAAATGATTGTGGCTTACATTTAAATGTTAAAGTGATCACGTGATGTTGTGGTTATAGATGAGAGTAGTCTTGGTTATAGATGAGAGTAGTCATGCTCCTACCTACACCTATTGCAAAATATATGGAAGAAAAGCAACAAAAATATTGCATAAGGTCATAAAATATTAAAAAGTATTACTCTATGACATAAAAGAAAGTATTTGACATATAAAGGATATAATACTTATTCTTGAATTTTCAACATCTTAAAAAACTTAAAAACTTGAAAGTATTTTAGGAAAAGTTTAAACCTTAATAGATGTAGGGTCACCCGCTATGACAAAAATTACCAACGGGGTTGAAAGTTGCCGCAATGTGCATGTTTAATCCTTAGAACTTCCCATCACATTTTATACAAGAAAACTTAGATTATAAATCTTATTAATTATACTTGAAGTAGTCACTATCTATAAGATAATGAAAACGTAAAACAAAAAAAGTTAAGGGTCAGTCTCGGCCTATTCTGATATCTTACCCAATCCATAAACGGTTAACCTCAAATAGGAAAGATGTTCCTTGCAATTACATTTTGATATTTTCACGTAGTATATTGAACATTGCACCACACACTTACCACATTATCGTATATCGTTAATTGTCTGTCGCTAAAAATTTCCGTTGCTATGCATGGGTACTCGCCTACGTTTTTATATGTTGTTTCATACATCTTAAGATTTTTTTAGAGTTGAATTATCGCATGTTACAACCATCTACAATTACTTTTTGATATTTATACGTTCTGAACATTATGTTTTGCCATTTTTTATTTTGACCTAAACCATAACTCTTTTTTATAGGTCGTTATTGCATATTGTTAAATATCACAATATTGCATATCGTTTTTTATTTTGACCCAAACAATCATATTTTGAACGTTACACGAAAAAACGTACCACAATATTGCATATCCTTAATTATCGGTTGTTAGGGATTTTCCGTGCGTGCACGGGTATTCGCCTAGTATTTATTAAATCACATTTATTACACTTAACATTAACATAACCATGATGCAATTGAAATCCTCGACCTTTTTGAAGGTTGCAACATGGGTTGTGAGCCGGCAAGATGCAGCAAACTTTTATTAGTCTCGGATTATTATTCTTACTATGGGCCTTCTTTTGAAGACTGCCACATCGGTTGTGAGCCGGCAAGAGGCAGTAAACTTTTATCAGCCCACAGTTTAAATTATTACCTTATTCATCATCATTTTTTTAGAACTTTATACCACGATATATAAAGAAAGTTTCTTTTTAGAAAATTTAAGTATAAATTTGAACTAAGACAAAAAAATTTATTGACTACATTTCAAAAATTGTTGATTTAAGTTTAATTTTCAAAAATAGCACTTATTATTAGTCAGATTAGGAGCTAATGGGAGAAAAAGCCACAAATTTCACACATGAGCTTGTAAGATTTCCAAATAATCCTTGTTTAGCATCTAACTCATAATTAACTCTATCATTTTTCGTTCTTCGCAAATTTAAAATCTTTAATAAAAAGATCCGCGAATGCTTAGTCTAAAAGTTAAGGAACAAGCTAGAGCTCAACACGCTCGATCGAGTCAAAATTTATTCTTATTCTACCCAGCAGGAAAGTCAAAATTGTGACAAAACACTTATTTTATTTTTGAAAATTTTTAAATTTTTTCATTTTTTTGGTATTTTTGGTGGTAAAAACAGGATTACGTGAAAACAACGACTGCAGGCAAAATTAAATCGAAAGATCCCCCCATACTAGAACTAAACATTGTCCTCAATGTTTTAAGAAGGGTCTCTACGTAAATCCTATGTCGTTTATTAAGTATGCTTAAAGATAAACGTTAGTCGATAAGATTTGGATATTGGATTCCCATAATGAAGCTGAGGATTTGAAGCTCGAGTGAACGAAGGACAAAACCACGAGCACGAGAGGCTTCAAAATCCGGGCAATCCTGGACATACAACAAAAACTACAAAACACGAGATAGAAAGAGGCGAGCCTCCCACACAACACACTTATTCATTACTACTATTATATAATTATATTAGGATAAGCATGGGTTGCCACCCACGAAGCGCTTATTTTTGTTAACCGAGTCTTGAGCCTGACTCGATCCCCCATACTTGAGTTGGTCAAGGAGGATAGAAATGGAGATGACGAACACCCACATTAGGAGTGTTTTCTCCTTGAATCAACATCGGGCTTTTATGATGAAAAAGCTTGGAAGCTTTAAAGCCCCGATGTGATGAAGAAGGAGGAGATTTCTCCTTTGAAGCAAGAATACCGTGATTGAAAGCTTTGTCTTCATTTTTGGATGAAAATGGAAGTAAAGTATCAATCACGGGGGAATGAGTAGCAAGAAATCTCGTGGATTCGACTTCAATGCATATCCCCGGATCGTAAATCTTGTTTCTATCTCCGGAAGGAGAAGAAACATCAAGATCGGATCCGAGATCATTATGAGAAGGAATGAAGTCGAAATCCATATGAAGGGTGGGATGGGTGGGCAAAATGTTAGGCACATCAACGGGGGTGTCTTCCACCACATCAATGGTTGAATATCCCAAATAGGGATAATCAACATGAAATGATTCGAACTCGGGAATGGAAGTAGAATTATCGTCACCTTCCGAGTCGTAATCATCACTCTCAATACCCGGTGGTATTGAGTCATCCGAACCGGGAAATATATCGATCTCTTCCCTAAGAGAGTCACTATCCTTAACGGGGATAGGAAATGTGGGAAGAGACTCGATGACTGTATTTGGATTAGCATGAAAATCTTTCGGCGGTCGGGGACATGAATTATCGTATAGCAACCTCTCCAAAAGACTAATATATTCCTCGTGCTCTCTATTAACAATTCTTGGAGGAATTGTTATGAGTTCACCGGCGAACTCATCGAAGAGAGAATCAATCTTGGGAGAGGAAGCCATCAAAGTATCACGATTAAGTAATGATTCAAGAAGATAAGACTCGGTATTAAAACGATCATTTTTCAGAGTAGAATCGAGGTCTTCATTATGAATCGGATTAAACTCACTAGAAATGATTTCCTCATCAAGATCAAAAAGAGGGTTTGAATAAGTTTTGAAACTTATTTCGTGAATAATCTCCTCATGACTCGACTCGTCATCACTAGAGGTAGAATCGTCGAAGAGAGGATTGGAAAACGTTGAAAATTTTGTCATTTGAGAATCATCACAATCGGGCACATCACACTCACTTTCGGAAATACCATCGGATACACTTGGGGTATGGACAAGGTCCTCAACACTAGACTTTATTAGTTCGTCCGATTCCATTTCCGGAATAGTGTCGAGATGTTTATCCTCCATTATAAGAGAGTCAACGGGCTCCTCGGTTAATAAAACGGGTGTGATTGCAATACACGGTGGAAGTTCAGAAATAATATATCTCTCAAGGGAATAGAACTTTCCTCGTCATCGTCATCATCGTGGTAAATGGGAATCTTCCGACATTGCGAAGGCTCGGGAGTATAAGTATCAAGATTAACCACTTGTTCTTGCCGTTGTTGTAACCAAGTTTGAAACGTCTCACGAAGCTTACTCATATAATCATTCATTACTTGTTGAGCTTTTAGATTATCATTCATTGAATTAATATGATCAATGATAAATTGCGAGGGCTGAAATTGGTCAAAACAAAAAGAATTAGAATTATAGCAAAAATTTGGCTCATAATAATTTTCATTCATTGGTTGACATTGGAAAGTCTCATGAGGTCCCTCGTAATTTTCACAACAAGGTTCGTAGAAGATCACTTGTTGACATTGAAAAGTATCATGCGGGCCCCCACAGCGGGTACAACAAATATATTGTTGTTGAAAATATTGAAAATTTTTTGGGAAATTAAAGTCTTGATTGTAACACGGTTCCGGATTATAGATAAACGGAACTTGAGGTGGATAATCGTAACCATAATGAGCATCGTTCCCACAAAACTCACAAGAATATGTCGGGGGTTGTGAAGGTAGGTTGAAAACATTAGGAGAATCATCAACAAAATTAGGTTTTGAAACATAAGGTAATAAATTTCCTTCTCCAGAATAGCATGTCGGATCAAAACTTGGCAAAGTTTGTGGGAGCTCATCAATGGTTTGAGTGTTGCATGGTTCCGGATTAGAGATAATCGGAACTTTCGGTGGACAATTATAACCATAATGAGCACCGTTACCACAAGACTTGCAAGTACATTGTTGACAAAAGAAGCCATCCAACAGCTCTTCACACTCGTAACAACAATGAAGGTCAATTAATTTTCGGAAATATTTGGAGAATCATTTAAAGAATTCAGATTCGGATTATTTCCATATCTTAAAGCACAAATCAAACAAAGTCCTTTGCTAAGACCACTTCCACACCTCATGCAAGTACATCGTTGACAAAATTCATCATCTCCTAGCACATCTTTACAATGAAAGCAATGACGTTGGTTGGACGAAAACGTGTGGAGATGTGGTGGTGAGTTGGGAGCTTTATTAGGATCATGAACAAATTTTCCAACGGAACTCATATTCGAACAACAACATTGGTATGTGCCTAATTACACATACCATTTTCCATTATAAACGGACTTAAATGACTATAAACGTACCAAAAATACATCGTATTTGTATGTTTTGCATTTGTATTGTGCAGGAAACGGATATTCAAGAAAAGGAACAAAAAGAAAGCCAAAAGCAAACAAAACCGAGCACGGAATGAAAAGGACAAAGTCAAAAGTCATCCAAGTGAAGAAAATACAACTTGAGGGACTAAAACTGCCAACCCTCAAGTTATATTACAAGAAATAAAAGGGAAGGGTCAAAATTGCAAACCGGGCAAAGATTGCATTCAAGTTATATAACTTGAGGGGACCAAACTGCCAACTTACCCAAAAAGCCATCTTTCCCGCCCCAACAAAAACCCAGGTACAACTTGGATGTCGTCCCATACCTTCTCCCCTGCAAAACCACTCAACACCCTAGAAAAATCATTTCAACCACTCCTCTATCAACCCCCCAGTTGTATAAGTGCCATGTTGGCAATCCCTCACCTTTCCCAAGTATCTTCAATGGCTGAGATTGACTCCAAAGAAGCACAAAAGAAATAAAAGGCTGGGATTTGCTTTAGAACCCCCCTCACACAACAAGCACACTTAGTTTTTGCTCTCACAAAAGAAGCACAAGCTGCAAGTCCAAGAGAGGAGATATCGGGCTATATATAGAGCATTTGTAATCCTTTAGAGCTCAGTTAGTTTTTTAATTAATTTCAGTTTTTAATCTTAGCTTAAATTTTTAAGTCATTTACAGCTTTTTTCATTCACTTTGTAACTCTTTCAATTTTTAAATGCATAATTTGAGGGTCTTAAGTTAATTTACAATCATCAGTTATCAAGTTTCTTCATTGTATTGTTTTGTGTTCAAAAAGCCATCAGTACAGCTTATTAATAAGCTGCCTTAATTAAGTAAGTTTAAAAAGTTAAGTAGTTAAGAGAAAATTACAAAAATCACTCTCAAATATACCACAGCTTACTTTATGGATGATAAGCAGTTCTGATGGTTAATGGACTCTCACATAGCTAGTTTTATACAAAGCTATACATGTAGATTTTTGTTATGACCCTGTTTTGAAGCAAGGGTTTTTGTAAAGTTTCTCTCTTTTTCTTACATTCTTATTCACTACATGAATATGCTTATTATTACTTAAATTTGCTTATGCTATTCTTTATTATGATGTCTAGTGCTTATCTTGCTTAGTTGTTAGTTTAAAAAGTAGTTTGTATCAATTTCTTAATTAGTACTGTCAGTTCATTTGATAAAACTGTTGGTTTTGAGTTAATACTGCTAGACCAATTCAGCTTATTTAAGTGCTCATTCTTGATTAAAAGTCGCTTATAAGTGTTTTAATTTGTTATTTGATAATCTGTTTTTAATTAGGAGACTTGAAGAAAAAAATGATTTTAAGGGGTATTTTCAACTAGCAGTACTAACCTTAGTTAGACTGTCTAGTTCAATTTGGAACAGTACTAACTTAAATCTACCAGTACTAACTCCAAGTTGTACTGTTCAGTTAAAATTTTGAGTAACAGGTGGTTCATTTTGGCTTACCAGCTTATTGTTTCTGCTTATTTAAAATTTCCTTAGCTTTTTAGAGTAGATTAAACCATTTTCCTTTACTGTCTTTAGGAGTAAGCTTATTTAAAGCTTATTTTCCTTTTAAAAATATTTTCAATAGTGTATCAGTTTGTAGTTTTCTAGCTTATTTATCATTATAGTTTATTTTGGTTGCTTATTCTTATGCTTAAGTGCTTATTAATGATAGTTAAATATCTGTTTTGACTTATTTGCTCATTTCTTGTTTCTTTGTGTTTATTAAACCTAGCAGTACTAACTTAAAGCTAGCAGTACTAACTCCAAGTTAGTACTGGTAGTTAATACTGTTAGTACTGTTGTTAGTACTGCTGTATTTCTCTTGTTTAATCTAGCTTAATTGCATGCTGAATTTGCTTATTTAGAGTTAGGTTAGCTTATTTGTCTGTCTTAAGCTTATTTGAGCTTATTTGTGTTTTAGCTTTATAAGTTTTAGGTGTTTTTCTCTACTTTTAGCTTTTATGCTTGTTCTAGCTTCTTTTCCTTGATTATCTTTGTGTTCATTTGCTTATTAGGTTCAATACTCAATCTTACCCAAATCTTTGTCATATTCAAACATCAATCATCAATCGTCTTTCGATTTTCCATCTCTAGCCTCGTTGGGACAAAACGACCCGGGAACACTCTATACTGCTTCCGGTTTCATTGGTCTCGCGTGATTCTGATCCTTGTTATGTATTTATATATGTTCGTATTTATTTACATATAAAGAGGGGTGAGTTCGTGCGAGTCAAGTTTGTATATTAATTATTAACATTTAAGGATTTATAACTTGCATCCTTTTTATTCACCAATCTTTTTTATTTTTTTTCATTTTTTTAATTAATTATTAATTCAACACATTATTTTTGCAAATAGAAAAATTTCGTTTTAGAAAACCAAAGTATAAACTTGAGCTAAAATTCTTATTTACAAATGATTAGCTAATATCATCGATAAAGCTTTTTCTCTGAATATGTTGATTAGACTTTTAAGAGTAAAACTCTAATTTGTAAAAATTAAAGGGAACACGTATAATTAATCATTTTAAGAACTCCGGGGAAGAAAAACCACAGTATTCTTATAAAAGCCTTTAAAGTTTTCCAAATAAACCTTGTTTAAGTCATCCTATTCGTCATCAACACTATCATCCATCTTATTCTTTGCAATTTAAAATCTCTAATAAAGAAATTCGCAAAAAATACTTACCTATATATAAAATCCAACTCGGCATATTTAACTCAACTTGAATTTAGCACGAGACTTCTTTTACTAATGATTTCAAGTCTAGCATGTTTAAATCTACATGAACCTACACAAACTATCATCATTAATTGTACGGGAGAAAACTAAACACTACAACTTTCGAATCGTGTGTTCGGGTCAAAAAATTACTTTTTTATTCTCACCAATGAAAACCTACATTTGTGTCCTTAACACTTTTTTTTCATGAACAAATAAAAACTAAAAATTTTAAAAATTACTCTGCTATATTGCGGGAAAAACGGGTACGGAGACAAAAACAATAAGCAGCAATAACAATATCGATAGATTCCCATTCCCTCCCAACTAAAATGAAACATTGTCCTCAATGTTTAAAGTCGGGTCTCTACGTAAATCTAAGCCGTTTATGAATTATGCAAAGATAGACGTGAATCGATAAAATGAAAGGATATCGGATCTCCCCAAACTAATTTCAAACAAAGGATAGTAAGCTCGAGTAAAAAACGGGACACAACAACCGAACACGAGAGGAATTCAGAAATTGTTGTTCAACCCCATAAGCAAAAATCCACAACAAACACAAACACAAGAACGGAAGAGACTAGCCTCAACACATCACAACACATTATTATTAGAAAATGGATAAGCATAGGGTAAACTCCCACGAAGCGGCTTGTTTTTGGTCACCGAGTCACAAGCTCGACTCGATCCCTGAATTTAATTGTCCTTAGGGAAAGTTTGGAGATCCGAGATAACCAATGGTGGTGTATCCCCTCCATAGTAAGGCTTAAGACGGTGGCAATGACTTTGAAAATTTGAACCATCGGGATGAATACAAATTGGTTGTGCATAAAGAAAAACTTCGGTAAAAAGAAAGGACCGGACCATCGGATTTGAGCTTTCGCGGAGAAAATCTTTAATACGGGAGTTGAAAACTAGACTTTATCACCAAACATTGAAGACGATCTTTATTTTGAGTCGTGAAGTTTCTTCGTCTTCTCCTTGTATATTAATGAATTCTCGTAAGCTTAATCACAGAGCTCGTGAAGTTCATTAAGCTCGAGCTTTCGGTAATCGCTCGCTGTTTTGAGATCAAAATTGGCATGCTTAAGAGCTCAATATGCCTTGTGTTCTAGTTCAACTGGTAAGTGACAAGATTTTCCATAAACTAGCTTGAAAGGGTGGTGCATAGCCTATTCGGAGTCTTGTAAGCAGTCCTAAATGCCCACAATGTATCGTCTAATTTATCGGACCACGAGGCACGGTTTTCTCCTACCGTCCTTTCTAATATTCTTTTAAGCCCACGATTCGTCACCATCAACTTGACCCTAGTTTGAGGGGGGGGTGAGTAAACGGTAAAAGACGACGTGTGACACTTATTTAGACATAACTTTAATAAATTCAGTCGTTACAGAAATGGGTCCAACGATCGCTTGGATAGCTCTCAACGGTGCAACCGAATCGGAAGAAAAGGGAGTTCATAAATTTGACACCACACCTAGCATCGTTGGTGGGTGAGCGCCTTGTCATCAACCCCATTTGGAAAGATAATCGACGGCTACAGGATAATATTTGTTTCCCCTTGACTACGGAAAGGGTCCCATAAAAATCAATGCCCCATACATTGAAAATTTCACAAACTTAGATAGCATTTTGAGGCATCTCATCTCGATGTGAAATTTTTCCTTGTCTTTGATATGCATCACAAGATTTGATCATTGAATGAACATCTTGATATATGGTAGGCCAAAAGAAACCGGCATCAAATACTTTTCGAGCGGTGATGTTGGCACAATGATGGCCCCCGGTGGGTCCTTCATGAACAAGTTTGAGGCATTTCAAAGCTCTTGGCAAATACACACCTACCTACGTATATTTGATTCCGCACATATACGAAAGAGATAGGGATCATCCCAAAAGTAATGCTTTACATCTTTGAAAAACTTTTTCTTTTGTTGAGTTTACATTCCTTTGAAAGAAAAATTCCCCCTGGTAATTTGCTTATAACGGCAAACCACGGAGTACTAAAAAACTTTGGTAACATGAGAAGTCACCGTATTCAATGTCTCAAGAGGAAAAGTCTCATTAATCTCCTTAGGATCAAAAACATTCTCATACGGGTTTTCAAGACGTGAAAGGTGATCGGCTGCATAATTTTCAGCTCCTTTGGTATCAATCACTTTAAAATCGAATTCCTGAAGAAGTAAAACCCATCTAAGCAATCTTGCTTTGGCATCTTCTTGTTGAAAGGTATTTTAAAGTAGAATGGTCCGTGTAACAACACTTTTACTCATGATAGAGATATGACCTCGAAAATTCTCAAAAAAGCGTATACGTACTGCAAGCATCTCTTTTTTCCCGTTGCAGTGTAATTTGTTTTATGCTTCGGTCATCATTATGCTTGCTAAAGAATTGGTCTAAAATGCTTCACAATCTTTGCCCAAAACCAGCACCTATATACAATAAACACTTGCGTCGCACAATGATTTCAAATGTTGGTCCCAATTTGGAGCAATGAGAATTGGAGCTTCGGTTAATTTCTTTTTTAGAATCTGGAAGGCTTGAATGCATTCTTCTGAAAAGATAAATGAGGTATTCTTCTCAAGAAGATGGGTCATGGGTCGAGAAATCTTTGAAAAATCTTTGATGAATCTACGGTAAAAACCAGCATGCCCAAGAAAACTTCGAATACCCTTGACGTGTTGGGTGAGTAAAGCTTAGAAATCTATATCAATCTTAGGCTTTGAGTCGACTTCAATTCCTTTCTTCACGATCTTATGTCCGAGTACGTACCTTCTTTTACTCATGAAAATGGCTTTTTTTCCCAATTTAGAGCTAAGTTAGTGTCTTCACAAAATCACACCGTTTAAGAATCTTTTCTAGATTTGTGAGGCACGTAGAAAAAGAATTTCCAAAAACCGAGAAATCATCCATGAAGACTTCCATTGTCTTTTCAATCATGTCATGGAAGATTGCCATCATACAACACCTTTGGCAACGACCTGGTGTATTGCACAAACCAAAGGCATGCGGCGGTAAAGCAAAATGTCCATATGGCAGGTGAATGTGGTCTTTTTTCTTGTATTTGGATCGATTGGAATTGGAAATAACCCGATAAGAAACCGTACGAGGAAACAATAAAATATAACATTTCTCTTCGAGTCTCTCAAGCATTTGATCCATGAACGGCAAAGGGAAATGGTCTTTTCTTGTGGCTTCGTTCAATTTGCGATAATCTATGCATACTCTCCATCCTGTTACAAGTCTTGTTGGCACCAATTCGTTTTCATCATTGGTCACTACGGTCATTCCTCCTTTCTTTGGTACACAGTGTACTGGGCTCACCCAAGGACTATCCGAGATTGGGTAGATCAATCCAGCGTCAAGAAGTTTTTCAACCTCTTTTTTAATGACATCATGGATCTTTGGATTAACCCTTCTCTGATGTTGGACCGTTGGTTCGTAATCCTCCTCCATTAGAATCTTATGAGAACAAAATTCTGGGTTTATACCCTTTATGTCAGAGAGCTTCCAAGCAATTGCTTGCTTTCGGGATTTAAGAACCTTTATGAGAGCGGTCTTTTCATCATCACTAAAAATGCGTATTCGAGATGAGGTGGTAAGTCCTTAAGTTCAACCTCAGGAGGTTCATCGATTGAAGATTCGGCAGATTTACAAACTTTAAGCTCTTTCCTGATTTCTGGTAAGTAATTTCCTTGATTCGGCGAAGGATCACTATTGAGAAGAGATTCGAGAAGGAGAATGTCCCCCTCTAGGTCATAATAAGCTTCATCAACTTCCGGTGAAGTTGGATCATCAGTAAAGCAAGAAAAGTAATCAGCTTCTACCAAAAGTAAAAATCACTATCCCCCCAAAGGAGTGAGAGTCGGGAAGAAGAATTGTGAAACAATCGGAATCGTAATCCGAGAAGGATTGCCCAAAATACGCAATTTCGTAGAAAATCCTAAAAAACTTCTTGTGAGTATTGTTTCACAAGTAACATCAAATAAGATCAACTTTCTCTCAAAAACGATTCGAGATTGTTGTACGAAAAAGAAGGCGTATCACTACATTTAAGGGTTAAAGATTGATCATCGTTTCTAAGCGTTATCTCTCCTTCATACACATCAATTAAAGCATGAGCCGTCTAAGAAAAGGTCTCCTGAGTATCAATGGTACTCGAGGATCGGCTATGAAATCAAGAACAACAAAATCGGCCAGAAAGTAGAACTTTCCTACCTTGATAAAAACGTTCTCGGCTACACCGGTTGGTTTGGAAATTGTTTGGTCGGCTAATTCTTACACCATTTTAGTATCATTTAGGCCCAGGAGTCCAAGCTTTTTCCAAATGGAAAGAGGCATAAGATTTATGCTAGCACCTAAATCGGCTAGGGCTAAGCAATTATCAAACTCTGAAAAATCACATGGGATAAGAAATCAACCGGGGTCACCTAGCTTTTCCGGAAGCTTTTTGAGGACAACCGCACTACAATTTTCATTCAAAGGTGTCTTGGTTAACTCGATTAACTTGTCTTTGTTATTAAGCATCTTTTTGAACATCGGAGCAAATTTAGGCATATGAATGAGAGCATCCGCGAAACTTAGCTCAAAGTGAAGATTACGGAAAATTTCCATAAACTTGGAAGCTAGGATATCATCCTTTTCACGAATTTTCTCTTTTGCAAGTCTTGAAGGGTAAGGCAAACTAGTCTTGGTCTTTTGAGTAAAAGAAGGCTCTTTGATTGGTTCTTTGTCTTGGTTTTGATCTTGGACCAAAGGAGGTTGGATGTCTTCGGTGCTAGGTAGCTCCGTATCCTTTGTCACCTCGGGTTCCTTTTCCACCACCGGCGGTGGAATTGGAGGTCCATCATATGAGGCACCACTTCGTGTGGTAATTGCCTTGGCTTCATTCCTAGGGTTTGGAATTGTATTGCTTGGTAACGAACTTGAACTTGAAGCTTGGTTGGTATGATAGTTTTGCATAAAACTTAGCATCATGTTTTGAAAATCATCTTGCTTCTTTTGAGAATCATTGTAAACTCTTTGAAAATCATTTTGGTTCCTTTGAAAATTATCCAACTTCATTTGCAAATTATTCATGTTCGCATCATTAGCCTTAGCATAACTTTCAAAATCCGTTTTAGAAACACCTTGAATTTGTGAAACGGGAGGTAAAGCTTGATTAACCAAAGGGAAGGTGAATTTGTTGGTAGGTTGGTATGGGAGTTGATAAACGGCTCCTTGATTGTTTTGACGGTTTTGGTTGAAATTGCCTCCACGGTTTTGATTCGAATTGAAATTGTTTCCTTGATATCGGCTTTGGTTTCCTTGGTTGTTTTGAACATTTGGTTGATTAAAACCAGGTGGTCTCATTTGATTTGCCAAATTAGGAGGATTCCTTTGAACAAAGTTGCCAACGGCGGCGGTTTGTTGGAATTGATGAATGTTATCATGAAAAACGGGAAATTCATTCCTTGTTAACGGACAATTGTTGAAATTATGGTTTGAACCACATGTAACACAAACTTCCTCGACTGCTTTGACGGTAGCAGGAGTCGTAACATTCTTTTCACTAATCATCTTTTCTAATCGGCTCATTCGAATATCCATTTTGTCTTCAAGAGAAGCGGCGAGTTGTTGAAATTCAAAAGAATTAGAAGGTGTAGAAGTAGAAAGAGGAGCATTCGTACTCACTCTTGGTTCAATTGCACGACTTCTTGAATAACGAACCTTGGATTTACTCTCAATAATGGCTAAACCATCACGAGGCATCTTATCTAGAAAATTTCCACCCGCAGCGGAATCTAAAGCATCTTGATCATTGGTATTCAAAGAGTTGTAGAACGTATCAAGTTGATGTAATTCCGAGAAACCATGATGAGGACATTGATGAAGAAGTCCTTTGAAACGTTCCCATGCTTCGTTGAAAGTTTCATTCGGTTTTTGCAAGAAAGTAGTGATTTCATTTCGAAGGTAAGTTGTTTTCGAAGGTGGAAAGAATTGGTTTATGAATTTCGAGACAAGATCATCCCACGTTAGAATCGATCGAGGTGGTTCCTTATCTAGCCAAGTCCGGGCTTCACCTTCGAGAGAGAAAGGAAAAAGCAAAAGCTTAATCGAAGTATTCGGAACTTCGGGATGTCTAAACGTAGAAGTAACCTTGTTGAAAAATCGAAGATGATTATGAGGGTCTTGTTTACCCGTAAATTGATTACTTTGAACAAGATTAATCAAAGTTTGTTTAAGCTCAAAATTGTTTGCATTTATCGGTGGAACAACAATTGCATCTTCGTATCCCTCGATGGGAGCTTGTAGCATTTGAGCCATGGTACGATTGTCGGCCATTGGAATCTCGGGTTCCTCAACAATAACCGTTGTTAATTGTTGTTGTCGACGATTTCGATTACGAGCTTGAGAACGAGTGCGCATGCACTAAAAATAAAGAAATTAAAAAGTAAACAAAAATTACACTAATTTTTTGGATTTTTGAATTTTTGATTTTTTTTTTAATAACAATCTATTTTAAATGGATACACGGAAGACAACTTAAAACCAAATAATCAACTTACTTCACGGTAGCTCTTAAAAATTTCTTCTTAAGGTGAGCCGTATTTCGTAAGTGACACAAATGACAAGTTTTTGAATCTTTGGTTCGATTTGGGAACTTTTCAAGTTCACCGGAACTTATTTATGATAATACCTCAATTGAAGGTATTATATGTTGGTGTTCGTTTACCAACTTTGTGTATTTTTTTTAAAGGATAATTTTTTTTATTTTTGATTTTTTTTATGATAACTATAGTAAAAAGAAAAGAAAAGTATTTTTTACTTTTTTTTTATTTTTTTTTATTTTTGAAATATTTAACAAAAATGAAACTTTCGAGGACGAAAGGATCTTCAAACCAAACTCAACAAACGTAAACGACGAAAGGATCTTCAAACCAAAATCAACAAACGTAAACGACGGAATCTTTAACACAAGTCCCCGGCAACGGCGCCAAAAACTGATGGTGAAGTTTTATATACGCTATAAAATATACTAATAATATAACCAAAAGAGCAATTAAGAACTTTCCTAAAGTCTCCCTTAAGAAAAGCTCACTCTAAAAGATATATATATATATATATATATATATATATATATATATATATATATATATATATATATATATATATATATATATATATATATATATATATATATAATATATAATACGTATATTTAACCGGGAAGAATGATCACCCGGGTCGTTTCCCCAACGACTTGCGAAATTGAAACCACGTTTTAGCTTGGATTATGATTTGAATGAGAGAAAATATATTTTTGAGTATCTATAACTACTAAATAAAAGCAACAATTAAAATGAACAATTAAAAGCAATTAAACACTTAAACTAATTAACGGGAAACAAATAAAACGCGACAAATAAGCAAATAAGACAAAATTAAACTTTAAAATTGCAAACTAAAATTCTAAACCTAAAATAGGACAAAAGAAAATTTTAGGAAAAAGAAAAATATTTTTAGGATTATTTTTGAATTTATTATGAATTAAAAACGAATTTAATCTAATTAAATTCTAGAAAATAGCAAATTAAGTCCTAAAAATTAAGAAAAATGATTTTTAAACTTAGAAAAGTCTAAAATAACATAAAAACTCATAAAACTATTTTTAACTATTTTTAAAATTAAAATCCTATTTTTAAAATTAAAAATAAAAGCTCAAAAATAAAAATAAAAATCTAAAAAAGGTAAAAATGATTTTTCTTAATGTAAAACTAAAAGTACTTTTTATAAAACTAAAAACTATTTTTTTGTATTTTTTTAAAACTTTTTCTATTTTTTATGTATTTTCTAAGATTTAAACTTTTGAAAAATGATAGAAATTAAACTAATTAATGGAAAAATGTGAAAAATTCAGGGAAAATACTAAATGCAACAAAGTTCAAAGGAAAAATAAGAAAACTTACCCAGCTTATCTAATAAGCTGGATAATTAAGCTTATATGCTACGGCTTATTATTGAAAGAGGAAAGGTAAAACGTGTACAAGTATTTAATGAAAGGAAAAGATGATGGATGAGCTATTGAAGCAAAGTGTTAAGGCGTGTGTGTTGTGTGCAAGAGGTCGTGGGTAATAAGCAAATAAGACAAAATTAAACTTTAAAATTGCAAACTAAAATTCTAAACCTAAAATAGGACAAAAGAAAATTTTAGGAAAAAGAAAAATATTTTTAGGATTATTTTTGAATTTATTATGAATTAAAAACGAATTTAATCTAATTAAATTCTAGAAAATAGCAAATTAAGTCCTAAAAATTAAGAAAAATGATTTTTAAACTTAGAAAAGTCTAAAATAACATAAAAACTCAGAAAACTATTTTTAACTATTTTTAAAATTAAAATCCTATTTTTAAAATTAAAAATAAAAGCTCAAAAATGAAAATAAAAATCTAAAAAAGGTAAAAATGATTTTTCTTAATGTAAAACTAAAAGTACTTTTTATAAAACTAAAAACTATTTTTTTGTATTTTTTAAAAACTTTTTCTATTTTTTATGTATTTTCTAAGATTTAAACTTTCGAAAAATGATAGAAATTAAACTAATTAATGGAAAAATGTGAAAACTTTCAAGGAATACTATAAATGACAATAAGTTCAAGGAAAAATAAGAAAAACTTACCCAGCTTATCTCAATATGATGGATAACTTAAAGCTTATATGCTTTCGGCTTATTATTGAAGCGGAAAGGTTAAACATGTACAAGTTTAATGAATGGAAAGATGATGGATGAGCTATTGAAGCAAAGTGTTAAGGCGTGTGTGTTGTGTGCAAGAGGTCGTGGGTTCGAGATTGGCAGACACCCCTTTTTGTATTATTTTTTTCAAAACAAACAGCTAAAACTAAAAGAGCACATGATTATAAGCAACTTTAATAAAAACCATATAGGCTGAAATTTATTTTTAAGCTTACAAAAAGCTCTTAAAGCACCTGATTATAGAAAGTATGGTTTGAGCTCTTCTAAAGCTTATTTAGACTAAAAACACTAGCACAAGCTTTAATATAAGCTCATTTTACTTTTGCTTATTTCCACTAAAGGACTTGCAAAAAGCTCAAATTAAGCTTAAACTGAAAAGCAAAAGATGTTATAGACTCCTTAAGATGTGCTTAATCTAGAAATGAAAAGCTTATTAACTAAAAACTACTGAGTTCTAACTGAATTTGAAAGGCAAGCTAGTAAACTCAGAAAATGACTCAAAAAGCTTAAAATTAAAATAAGTCAAAAAGCTCAATAAGCTAAACCAACCCTTAAGCTTTTGAAAACTAGAAAATCAACTATTAAGCTATTGAACTAAATGATAAAACCCTATCCTATAAGCTAGAGATTTGAATTTAAAAGCTACTTTCTATCACTTACTGTTTTTTGGCTTTTTTGGTTTTTTTAATGACTTTTAAACTGAATTATCTTAACTAATTAAGCTAGAAAATGAAAGGCAAGTCCTAATCTATATTAAGCTATGACTATTCTATAAGCTATATGAAAATAAGCCCCTAGACCCTACAATTATAAGCTAAAATGAAGCTCAAAAGATCAACAGCTCTAACTGCAGTTAGAACTGCTGATGCAAATGGCTAGGAACAAAAACTATTATGCAGGTTACCAAAAGGGTAAACCTGCACTATGATGCTTTACTTGGGTGACAAATAACACAACACAAACAAGGACTCAAGCTCACAAGAGCTTGCATCAAATTAAGCAGGCAAGACTTAAGCTATAAACTCCCCTGGTGCAGGCACACCTAAATTAAGCCATAACTTCTTAATTTTTAAAATCTAACTTTTAAAAACTCTTTTCCTATTGGTTTTAAATGAATTACAAACTGACTCAAGCAAAAATTAAAACTCACTTTGACTTTTGATGGTCAAAATAGCTAATGCCAAACACTCCTTTATTTTTGTATTTTTGATTTTTAGACAGATTTAAGGCAAATAAGAACTAAACAGATGTAGATTAACTATATTAAAGACTAAATGAGCAATTATAAACTAATAATAAGCAGATAAACAAACAATAATAAGCTGAAAAGCAAAATGCAAATATTTTTGGATTTTTATGATTTCTAAAGACAAATTATGAACTACTAAAACCTACACTATAAAAACTAAAAACAGATAGTAAATCATGATTAATAAGCAAGATAGATTACAAATAAGCTCAGCTAAACAACTAAATAAGCAGATAAGCAAAGTAAACAAGTATTTAAGCAATTATTAAACTAGAAATTAAAGTACAAAGAAATTTAAAGAGAACTTACTATTTGCCTAGCTTAACAAGGCACAAAGGTGCTCTTAGAGCTATTCTACAGCTCTGGCTTATTTAAAATAAGCCAGTAAAGGTCCTTGGGAGTCCTTCCACAATTGACTCCCCTTCCATAAGCCAAAATCCAATAAGTTCAAGGTAGGTAGGTTTTAAACTAATTTTAGATGTTTAAATATGATTAGGACTGAATAAAGCTCAAATCATGAGCTTATAGACTCATGAGAGCTGAAAAGTAGCTTATATGAGCTTATGAGTAATAGTAGCAAGATATTGAAAGAAAAGTGAGAGCTTAAGAGTGAAATTAAAAGAGATTATAACAAAGCAAACTGGATTTCATTTACTAAAAACTCTGATTACATTGCTTGAAAAGGAAATTACAACACATTTAAAATTACATTAAGCTTAAAACTAGAATTTAAACTAAAAATTTAAAAGCTACTACTAACTACCTGTCGTGTGTGTGTGATAGTGAGGGCTATTTATAGCCAGTTGATGAAGATTCTAGGAGTAGGAGTCTGTTAGACGCTCCTCTCCTCTCATTGATCTTGTCCATACGTTTTCACAATGATTAGGGAGTCATAATGAGCCGTTGGATCAAGTCACAACTCACACGGATTGCCAAGCTGGCAATCCTTGATGTGACCCTTGTGCTTGTTATGTGAGTGATCCAGAGCAAAAATCATCATCTCTTGTGCTTCTTTGAGTCCACGTGGCATTAGTAAGCCAATGAGGGAGCTTGATTTGACTGATTTGTCCTTGCCATCTTGTTCTTGATCACTTGAATTCTCCATTTTAACCCTTAATTGCAAAAAGCCCCTTGATTTACCTTGGGTAAATTGGAGACGATGGATGAATAGTAACAATGGTTCTTGGCGCCATTTTCAACTGAAAAGGGTAAATCGTTTTTTAAACTTTGGGGTATTTGCAAAATGAGTCCCTCTCTTTGTTTAACACAAGTGTAGTGTTTAAATAATTTTTAGAATTGGCAGTTTAAGTCCCTGGAGTTATTGTAGATGGAAATGGGCTAGGGTAATGGGCCTTTAGGTTTTGGGTTTTGGATCCGGGCATGGTTAAAAAGGAATTAAGGCCCATTTAGAACTTAGGGGTTATTAGTGTAACTTTTAGAAATTTTAAGGGACTGAAATGGTTACTTGGGGTTTTTTGTCTTCTAGTGTAGACTTTGACTGTTTGACTAAAGTTGACTGAGGGTTGACCACTTGTTGACTTTTGCTTTGAATCCTTGGCTTCTCTTGGCTCTTCTGATTTCCGTGTTCGTGTTTCCCCGTTTTTGACGGTTTTCTTGTGATTTTTGTCTTATCCGTACCTGCACACACAAAACACAAAAACAAGTATATCTTTGCTATTTTAAGTGTGTTTTTGGTCATTTAGGGTCATTTTTGGTATTAACGGATATGTGTATTTTACACTTATCACTGGTACTGAAGGTCCCATTCCTCCTAAAACTGCTAAACAAAAGCTAGCAAGAAAGAATGAATTAAAAGCAAAAAGCAC
>BQNB010047437.1:26311-43116 GCA_026074375.1 Tanacetum coccineum | reverse complement strand
ACCTGGTTGTGTGGGCTCGCTACGCCTTCTGGGCTAGGGGCCATGTAGCCACAAATTGCCGTTCCAAAAAAAAAGTGATAATGGAATTGATTGGGTATTTTGAGAGAATTGTTTTGGTTAATATGTGGATGCCTAGGTGATAAATTAAAATGAGAAGCGTGTCATTTGTGAAGGAAATGAGTTGTTAAAATAAGAGAGTTTTTGTAGTAAACTTTCCATATATAAAAAGTGAATTTGGAAATGAAAAGTTATTTTTAGAAAGTAGTTTATAAGCAAAATGGTTCACCAAATTAGCTTAGGTTTTTATAAAAACTTAAGGTATTGAAGGTAATTAATTAACTAATAAAAGATTTAAAAAAATATTTTTTTTATACATGAATAGTAAATACGAATTTTAGAAAAAAGAAGAAATAAAAGCCTAATTAAACTAGGACTCTAATTAGAAATTATCTAGGATTATTCTAGGGGCTTATAAATACAAAAAATAAAATCCCAAACCCCCCTATTGCTTAGTTCGCCGATTCCAAGAGAAAAAGAAGGAGAAGAATTTAGGGTTTTGATTTTTGTGAAGGAAACAAGCTCTAAGGTATGTTTAGTTTTTCTTAATTAGTTTAATCATTGATTTAATTCATGTAACAAGAGTTATGGTGGATATAGGGTTTCATAATATTCTATAAATTAAAGTTTATAATCTAATTAGGGTTCTTAGTAATCAATTAGATGCGAGTTGGTGTAATCGTTAGGGTTTAGATCACATTAGAACTTGATTTAGGTTTGAGCAGAATTTAAGGTTGTATTGTTTCGTGAATATCTAGAGGTTAGAAGCATGAATTGATATGATTTTGGTGCATATGATGAAACTCAGTGAGTCTAGTTTCCATAACATCCGGCCACGAAAGTTTTTAAGGTCGGGAAGTCATTCAAATATCAGTTACAAGAAAGGTTGTCAAAGTAGTAAATTCGGGTCAGATTTAGGTCAGATTACGAGGTGTAAAACCCCCACTTAAAATTCGAATTAGGATTAGCCAACATACAATACTTTAGTTCTATGTGTTTATTAAAAATCCCCCAAAGGAGAGCTTCTGATTTGGAGTCTAAGTATGGTTTTTAGGTCCAAACTTTTTAGTGTTCGTTCAGATCCGAAACTGAGTAGTTAAAAGTTTGATTTTAACTAGGGCACTTAAAAAGAGAAATAAATTAGTGTAAAAATCATGGAGATAGTAAACTCATGATATTGAACCTGTTACATTTTGGTCAAGAATTTATAAAGGTCATTAGGTGTGGTTTTTAGAAAAGGTAAAAGTGGACTCTAAAATCTGCATTTTCGGGTAAATTGTAGAACTTTAAAAAAGTGTGTAAACCAATTAGTTAATGACGGGCATGGTGTCAGGGTGACTCATGAGGGTAATTAAACACCTTATAAATCCTTCATATGATTGTTACATGTGCTTAAGCTTTTGGCTTAGTAGCGTGTGACACGTGTTGTTTTGTTGTTTAGATTTGTGCTTGTGTTTGTGAAAGCAGCAAAGGCAATCAGGTGAGTTTTCCATAGCCCCTTTTCTTATGTTTTCTTGGGGTGAAAATGATGCTATGAGTTTAAATGTTTTTAGTTGCTATGATTCGTGTGTTTAATGTGGTTATTAGTTTGTGATGGCTGATACGCTCCATGACTTTGTATCAATCTGGAGTTGTTTTGAGGTATGCGAGTGTACGGTTGATAGTCGGTTTACTACTTAATCAAATCCAACTGAAGGGTTAAAATAATACTCACTAATGTGTTGGTCCAGGCCTAAGTATAAGTTCCAGCTGGTAGACTTTTAGGTGCGTAAGTGACGTAATTGGAGCGGATGAGTACGCCTACTCAGTGTTGTGATATGGGATCGGATGGGTACGCCTACCCAGTGTATGGTTGTTATGAATTGTTTAGTATCGCAGCGATGTGTAGAAATTTTATATTGTTCTTTAAACCTATGACTCTCACCAACATTATGTTGACGTTTAAGCATCATTTTTAGGTGAGCAACATGGGAATAAGATAGAGAGAAGTGGCTAGAAGGAGACCATAGGATGTCGTGGAGATTATTGCTTTATTGTCTTGAATTTTGCATTGTTTGGATTATGAATAAATGTTGCATGTCTTTCTATTGGCGAGAACTTTCGTTTCTTCAATAAAGACGCCTTTTGGATTTGGTTAGTTTATGGGTATTGTTATGACACTTTGTGTCTATACTTTGCTTATTTATTGCATGTAGAATTCTCTATATAGACGCCATTGTGTTGTGATGATATCCTTTCTCGTTACGCCTCGCGTTTCCGCCTTGGCGGGGTGTGACAAGAACTACACCACTCATGATTTGGAGTTAGGCGCAGTAGTATTTGCTCTCAAAACCTGGAGACACTATTTGTATCGAACAAAGAGTGTTATCTACACTGATCATAAAAGCCTTTAACATATTTTTGATCAAAAAGAATTAAATATGCGTCAAAGACGATGGATAGAACTTTTCAGTGATTATGACTGCGATATTTGCTACCACCCAGGTAAAGCGAAGGTAGTAGCTGATGCATTGAGCAGGAAAGAGTGGATAAAACCGAGACGAGCTCGAGCTTTGAGCATGACAATACACTCTAGTATTAAGGATAGGATACTGGAAGCTCAAAGCGAAGCTTCCAAAGGTGTCAACGCTCTAGCATAAATGTTGAAAGGATTGGACAAACAGTTTGAGAGAAAAGAAGATGGCAGATTATATCTTGTTGAACGAATTTGGGTACCAGTTTATGGAAATTTAAGAACTTTGATCAGGAATGAAGCCTACGCTACAAAGTATTCTGTACATCCTGGAACAGACAAGATGTAATATGATTTACGAGACGTATATTGGTGGCCCAAAATAAAGAAGGATATCGCTTTGCATTTAGTAAATGTTTGGCATCTCTAAAGTCAAAGCAGAGCACCAAAAACTGTTAGGATTACTTCAACAGCCAGAGATTCCCGAATGGAAATGGGAGAATATCACAATGGACTTCATAACCAAGTTACCAAGAACCAGTAGCAGACATGATGCGATTTGGATCATAGTTGATCGACTGACCAAATTTGCACATTTCTTAGCTGTCCGTGAAAACTACAAGACAAAAAAGTTGGCAAGACTGTACATCAAGGAGATCATAGCAAGACACGGTGTGCCTGTGTCAATTATATCTAATCGCGACAACCATTTCACATCACAATTTTGGAAATCGCTACAAAAAGTATTAGGAACACTACTGGATTTGAGTACTGCTTACCATCCTTAGACTAATGGCCAGATTAAGCGTACCATTCAGACTCTGGAAGATATCCTTAGAGCATGTGCGATCAACTTTGGAGGAAACAAGGATACTCATCTACCATTAGTAGAATTCTCGTACAACAACAGCTACCACTCAAGCGTGAAGTGTGCTCCATTTGAAGCTTTGTATGGAAGGAAATGTCGAACGCCCATAGCTTGGGCAGAAGTAGGAGAAAGCAAGCTAATTGGACCAGAGATTTTCTAGGAGACTACCAATAAGATTGTGCAAATCAAGGAAAGATTAAAGGCTGCATGAGATCCACCCCAAGCAGCCAGAAGAGTTATGCCAACAAGCGACGACAAGCCGTTGAGTTCAGTGTCACTAGCTTTTTTATTTTTGGGGGGGATGGTTTTATGAAATTTACTGTTTTTTGTGTGATAAAGAACTACTCAAAGTGTTCGCCTTGGAAAGGCGTGGTACATTTCGGTAAGAGAATCAAGATTTCATTGAGATATGTAGAACCATTCGAGGTTGTTAAACGAGTGGGTCCTGTTGCTTATCGATTGCGTCTACCGTAAGAACTTATAAACATTCATGACACATTCCACGTGTCGAACCTGAAGAAATGCCTGGCCAATGTAAATTTGCACGTACCGCTAGAAGAAATCAAGATCAACGACAGACTACGTTGTGTTGAAGAACCTATTGAAATTATGGACCGTGAGGTCAAGAAGCTGAAACGAAGTTGGATTCATATAGAAAAAGTTTGTTGGAACTCCCGACGAGGACCAGAATTTACTTGGGAATGAGAAGACGACATGAAGCGCAAGTATCTGCAACGTTTCCGAGTGCGTATGGTTTAGGACAGCAACCGAAATTTTATGCATGAAATTCTCCTTTAACAAGGAAACTCTATAGCAACCCGTCAAATCTAGAGGCAGTAACCGAAAGAAATCGGTGTAAATTTTTGACTCTTTAATTATTCTGCTAGAGTCACTTTTCTATGTGGCCCAATACTATTTTTAAGCGTTTCTAAGCCCTCTTGCGATTTTACTTAGCGAGTCTATCCTTCGAGTATCCGCATAGAAACGCGCCTTCACCTACATTTTTAATTAAACATCGTTTAAGCATCCAACGATATGCTCAAGTAAATTTTATGTCATTAGTGTCACTTTAGGGGAAAACTAGTTTATTTTATAATCCACTGATGTGCTGTCGTGTATATGGGCCAGCTTTACATTAATTACCAAGTTTTACATTTATATTTAGTCGACTAATCCGGAGAACATCACTTTAATGGGCAGTGTACCCGATCGGGTGAGTCTTCGTGGTAATAGGTGTCGAACACTAAGAGTGAGATTGTTAACCTTATAATCTATCAATATTTTAATTACTTCTAATTAAGTTAATTCTAATTACTGGTTAAACCTATGCTATATACGCTTCTAACAGATATGGGAGATTTTCAGCCTGAGAGACTGGCATAGGTTTTATGGTGATAATAATCAATTCTAAACACAATAAACACTCAAGAAAATAATTAGAAGATAAAAGAGTAGTGCAAGCCAAATAATAGAAACATTATTAGCCATATTAAATTCGATTAAATGCTAGTTTGTTTATTTAGTGCAATGAGTCTTATCTTGGAAGCGGCATATCAATTCTAAAGACTTAGAGCGTGACATCATCCTAAACCTAGCGACACGTTAAATCCTTCACAACTAACGCATCCCATAAGCATCCGTTTAGTTTTAACTACTAATCTATCAGTAGGAATTAAAGCAATGGTGATCTTGATAAAATCTAGCCTATCAGGACTTTACCCACTTACTGCTTGACGGTATTTTATATACTGGTAGTCCACTATTCAAATCTTTGTCAATTAATCAAGAACGTACTTGTTGAAACATTACGGGTCACCTGCCGGTCCAACTAAGCTCTAATTTATAGACAAAGACAGAACGGTATGTTGCTGATCCCTATTGGTCCCGTAATATTAAAAACGATATGAAGCTATCCAGATCTAGCTCACTGTTAGGCGAGACTAGACCAGTTTGAATGATAGGTCGCATATTCAAACACGTAAACAAGTATCATGTGATAAACATAATTAAACTTTCAATGATAAATTAATAAATCGAGTTTAAAACAAACCAAACATTAGATCTTCATTAAGATGGCTAATACCTGAGGGTATTAGCCCATAACCATTGTAATTATACAAGCGTGATCAAATAACCAAGGTAAACTAAATCGGTTGAACTGCACGATACCAAAAAATTAAATGAATACAAGAGTAAGGAAAACACACGGAGCATTCTATGGAATCGGATCAATTGTTTACTTGATGCTCTTATTATCCTTCTAAAAAATCATCTTTTATGTGTACGGTATGAAGAAATATGATTTGCACACTGATAAAACTCATTTTTGACAGTCTGTCTAATTATAACCTTTTAAAAAATTTAGATACGCCGTATTAGGCTAGGCCAACACGGCGTATTGGGGTGTATCCCGCGGAGTCGCGTAAGAGTTTTAAGATTAGTAATAATATGTATCCCCCAAACAATATAATATCTTCGTAACTCTGAAATATAGTTTCTCACATGATACGGCGTATACCAAAACAGGTGAGAACTACGCCGTCTCTTGGAATTGTGAATAACGACGTACTTATCTTGTGAAGAGACTTGGCGCTGACTATGCCGTATCTCTTTTAAATGGATATGGGAGTATATGGTCAGAAATAGTAATCCTTACAAAGTCTGTCGTTTTATGCTCCCCAAAAAATATGCGCCTTTTATCGCATGCGTCTTTTACAAATCAACATCCAAAATCGCGCAGCCAAATAACACTTTTAAGCAATTAAGTACACATTCTTGCAGTCACTTATATAAAAATGGATAACTTATATTCGGGATAAATTGATCTGGTAGAAGTGTGAACGTATTTGATTCATCAAATAACCCACCTACTGAATCCTAACTTGTCCTCAAGTAACCTAGATTATTTGAAAAATGTTATCCTAACCGACGTCAGGGATTTTTTTTAGTTTAAGCACTTCTTTCATTTTAATCACCTGTATAAGACCAAGCAGCTTCGTGATAAATTATAGAAATAAATCACTCAGATCACTCAACTAATCTAGGGTGTAACATTTAAGTGGTACACTCAATTGCACGTCATGATTTAAGCTTCGTAGAGCGCAGCGCGGCTTGTGCCGAGATACACACCTCCCACTACTAGAGCTAAAGGAGAAACAAGTCAAAAGGTAAATTGGGTTTTATTAAAGGCTAAGGGTTAATCATTCTAACAATCTTTCACCGATAGTACCACCCCAATAAGGCAGCTGAAGCACACAACACAAGCCGTAACGAGGAATATGACACATGTGTTGGTTTCGCTCTCGTCTTCATACTCGAGCTTAACAAAGGTTTTGGATAAGACTCTGATAGAGAGATGTAGGGACCTCACTACTGTTTTCACCTAAATCGTAACACCCACACAAGATAGCTAAATCACGGCCTTACATGGCTGTAACGACGTAATATAGACATGCACGATCCACTCAACCTTATTCGACGTCAAAAACCAAAGTTTAGCGAGTGCTAGACTATCCGAGAATTAAATGGTTCTCTGCTTAAATACATCAATTCACAAAACAAATAATATCAAGACTTCGAACAAATAAGGAAGTACTTGCTAAGCTAACTTTTTCCCGATCCCATTTCCATGATAAAGACTCAAAATATATATCTTATCTCCCGATCATAACAAGATGCAAAGATCCAACACTAATTTGCGTTCCATAACGGTCAACTTTTCCCTTACAACCCTCAACTTACATACTTTACAAAAGTGGTATTCATCAGAGCCACTTAATACAAAACGATACATCGTCGACTTTTAATCCAGGAATAATCGATCCTTCCCAAAAATCCTTTGGTTTAATTTAACGAACCGACTACTAAACCTTCCTTCTCTTATTTAATGCTTTTCTCTTTTACTCCATTTCTATCAAACAAACCATAAACCTCGATGTAATTTTACCGTCTTCACAATCATAATTTTTCTGGATAATTTTTCCTTTAATACTTCTCTTCCGAACATAATAAATAATCGCGAAAGTAGCAAAATAGACGAGCTATAAATTGTCCCATTGCATTGTGCAAATTCCCGACCATAACAGAGATAGAAAATTTCACTTTGACACGATTACGAGTAACTTGCGCACTTTACGTTACGTATTACAAGTTACATGTTTGTCATCATCAAAATATAAAGAGATCGTATAGATTAAATATCGTAATATTTGCACTAACGGATCTTATTCTTATAGTGAGAGTAAGCAAAAGGTTACACGGGGTTTAACTAACCAGTGTAGTTAGTTAATTTTATAATGTTTACGCTTTTTGGAGTATTCCTAGAAATTTACTAGTTAAAAATGTTTCTCCATCTAAGTCCATAGTACTCATCGTTGTGGTCTCGAGTGATTTACCAAGCCAAGTTCTAAAGTCCACTACATCACCGGCACACTCATAATTTTTGTAGAATTTTTAATAAACGTTTGGAAACAGAATAGGCTTAATTCTTACAATTTATATTAAGGATTATAGTGCGCGAGGTCATGTAACTATACAAAAGTTATGCTAGAAAAAAAATTAATTTGGCATAATTTAAGAAAATAGCATATTATTTGTAAAAGAAAGGACAAGTAGGCATTCTAATTCTCCATCCCCCCCACTTAGATTATACAACGTCCTCGTTGTATAGACAAAACAATTTAAAGAAAATGAGAAATAGAATTAGAACAGGGAACTCCCCTGATATGTTGCTCAGGATGATTCTCTAATTTAAGTTTTTGAGCAAAAATGTATTGATGAGGCGTCAGAATGCTCGTACGAGTTCAACACACGTATTTTTTAGAGTATACCTTATCATCAATTCCTTACAGCAAGGTCCTGCATAAAAGTTTAGAAGAAAAAAGTGCAATTCTTTTCTCGGTTACACAATGGTTACAATGCAGGAAAAGAATTAAACACACTATACAGGAGGTCAATACGCCGTATCCTAAACCCAATGATACGCTGTATTGCATTCTGTAAAAACAAATGTTTTAAAGTTTTGCAGAATTTAAAGACTGATAATGCCCAGACAGGTTTGATACGCCGTATCCATAGGGGTTCGATACGCCGTACTGAGCGTCTGGGAAGACAGACTTAATAAAATAATTAAAATTACAATTCAAACAATTAAAAACAATTGGGTTGTCTTCTAGTAAGCACTTTTCTTTCAGTTTCAGGCAGTCGTTAAGTTCGACTTTTTCTTTTCCCTTTTTCATTTATCCATGATTCGCTCGCATTTGTCCTCGTGAGCGAATTTCTTCATAATCATTTGGCATGACACGTATTTCTTGAAAAATGGCATGCCGAGTGCAAGATCTCTTGTTACATTTTCATCGTCAATAATGATAAAACCTGTAAGAATAGAAAATTTTCCAACGAAAACATGTATATCTATCAGAGCTCCGGCTGGACTCTTCCCTTCATGATCGTCCTTGTCCTTAATTATGGAATAATAAAAGCTTTTGGTTATTAAATTAACGGACAAGGAAGGGAGGTAGTCAGCATTAACATTTTTATACCCAGTCGTGCAAGAAAATTTCATTTTATAACAACATTTAGAACTGGTTTTAACATTATCAGGTTCATTGACAAAAGTTGGCTCAAAATTAACATCTTGATTCGTCTCGGGTTCTGGAGGTGATTCAACGTAGTTACCATAAATCATGTCAAATGACTCATCATCCTCTCTTATAAGCTTTGTTTTTTAATCAAGATATTTTAACATAAAGACCCTCCTAATTATGCTAGTGGCGGGCTTAATACTTTTGAAAACAAGTTTTTCTTCCCTGACCCTTAGAGTAAATTTTCTTTTGTAAACATCAATCTTGGAATGGGCTATAGACAAAAATGGTCTATCAAGGATCAAAGGGACATCGTCATCCTCAGGTATGTCCAAGATGATAAAGTCTATGGGGAAAATAAATTTGCCAATCCTTACTAGCACGTTTTCAGCAATACCCCTTGGGTCAGCCAGTTCAATGGTCAACCTAGTGTGAGATAAAATTCCGAGACCAAGGTTGGTGTAGGTAGAAAATGGCATAACACTCACACTTGCTCCTAAGTCAACAAGGGCTTTATCAAAACAAACATTATAAATAAAACAAGGTAAAGTAAAGCTCCCTGGGTATTTTTCTTTCTGAGGCAAGGTGTGATCATAAGCTTCCAGAATCTTCACATCTTGTGCCTTTCTCCAATCATCACAGCAGTAGTTTTGTAGTCGCCTTGAGAAGGGAACTGTTTCAAAAAATATGCTTCTGTGCTGTGAGCCCGATACGACGTATGGACTACATCCCATACGGCGTATCTCAGATGAATCAGCTTTAGCGGTTGAGATCGATTTTACATGGTCCCTTGGGTTTGGTTTTGTTGAGTCGGGCAGACCTCCGATTCCTCTTTCTTGTAAGACTTTGCTCATTTGACCAATTTTAATTTCCAAGGTCTTAATCGATGATCCTTTATTTCTTATAGCTGCATCGGTAGAAGCTCGAATCTCATTGATTATGTTCGAGTTCTCTTCGTGTCTCATTGCTGACTCAACCATGAATTTGGTCAGTGATTCCTCCAATGTTTATCTTCGATCAGGGTACGAAGAATTTCCGTTGTTTCGTTGGTAGAATCCTGGCCCTGCTGCTCTATACTATCCTCCAAGTTGATAGGGTGATCCGAACTATGTGTAGTAAGCCTCTTCAAGAGTCTTCCCTTCTTTCTTGAGTGGACAATCCTTTGTGTAGTGTGGTCATTTGCATAGTTCGCATCCGACTTAAGCCGCGTATACTTTCTCGTTGACTTTTGTTAATTTCTCCCTTGAGGTTGTTGAGCTGGGCTTGTATAGCAGCTAGACCATCATAAGTTTTAGTACTTCTGGCTTTTGAGGATGTTCTATTATGCCATTTTTGAGAGTATTCGGCCATTTCTTGGATGTCTATTTTTGCATTAGCAGTAGTTTTAGTGGGAATGACACCTTTAGAGTCAAGGATTTATCTCGTGGGAACATCGAGCCCATTATAAAACAAGATTACTTCCTGCATATCAGTTAAATAATTCTTGGGACATTTCATCAAGAGTTCTTTAAATCTTTCCCAGGCTCAGAAAAGGCTTTCGTTTGGTTCTTGCTGAAAGTTGTTAATTTCCTCCATTTTCTTTGTAGTGTGAGCAGGTGGGCAGTACTAGTTTAGAAACTTCATTTTTAGGGTTTTCCAGTTTATAATCGAACCTAGTGGTTCGTTCCTGAGCCAACGACTTGCGGCTCCAGTTAAGGACATGGGAAAAGCTCAAAGTATTACTTGATCTTGAGTTACCTCTGGAATATGAAATAAGTCAACAATTTCAAGGACTTTTTTGATGTGTTCGTTTGCGTCTTCATGTTGTGAACCGCTAAAAGTATTTTTGTGATGCTCCTTGAGAAATTTCCCTTTTAATTCAAAGTGAGTTTTGTCATTAATCTTGGGCCTAACAACTCCTGACCCTTAGTTTCCTTGGGTCATGCTCATGTATTGCTCCATTGTTTCTGTTATAATTTATGTAGTTTCTTCCTCTGAATGTTCTTCGATGTCAGAAAATAAATCAAGCTCTGGTGAACTCGACTCCACAAGACCAGGTGTCTCGAAAAGCCTCCTTTTTAAGAAAAATACTCTTTCCAGGTTTTTAAAAGGTGTAATTAGTTCCTTAGTGGAACTCCTTATCATGCATCACCTGAAACAGAGGATAATAAATCAGTAGGATTGGCTCTTTTGAAAGAATACATAAAATTATACACAAAAATCAAATTTAGTTCTACTACTATATCAGATGATCAATACGCCGTATTCAATTAATTTCAATACGCCGTATGTGTCTGCTGAAGGTCAATACGCCGTATTGATTTTTCAGAATACGTCGTATTGTTTGAAAGAACAGATACGTTGTTTAGACTGCATAGATCAATACGTTGTTCTGAGTAGAAGGGTTGATACGTCGTATCCAACTGGTGGATACGGCGTATCAGTTGATCTATCAGAACATAATACTAAGAAAATAATTAAATAATGCGGGAATTTAAACACACAATTAAATACAAACAGAATTAAATTAATTAAATTATTCTAAGCTAATGGTTTGAAATACTAATAAAATTAAAGGTTAAACTTTTTCACTCTCTGACAACGGCACCAAAAACTTGATGTGCTGTCGTGTAGTTCAATTTATTGATTACCAAGTTTTAGATTTATATTTAGCCGAGTTATCCTAAAACAACACTTTAACGGGCAGTGTACCCGATCGGGTGGAGTTTCGTGGTAAGTAGGGTGTCAAACACTAAGAGCGAGGTTGTTAACCTTATATTCAATCAGTATTTTAATTACTCTAATTAACTTAATTCTAATTACTTGTTAAACCTATGCTAAACCTAGTTCTAATGATAATGGGGGGCCAATGAGGACTGGACAGGGTTTATGGTGATAATAATCATTCTAAACATAATAAACATGCAAGAAAACAATTAGAAGATAAAAGAGCGGTACAAGCCAAATGATAGAAAACCGTATTAGCCATATTAAATCCAATTAAACGCTGGTTTGTTTATTTAGTGCAATGATTTCTTATCTCCAAGCGGCATATCATTCCTAAGACTTAGGCAGGACACCATCCTAAGACCTAGATACGTTGAATCCTGTCACAATTAACGTATCCGCATAAGCATCATTTTGTTTATTATAAGTATATCTAAGGGATTAAAGCAATTGGTTGACTCTTGTTAAACCCTAGCCCATCGAGACTTTACCCACTTACTGTTTGGCGGTATTTTATATACTTGTAGTTCACTGTTCAAGTCTTTATCAATTAATTTAGAACATACTTGTTGAAACATTACGGGTCACTAGTCGGTCCAACTAAACTTATAATTTAAATACAAAGATAAAACATTATTTGTCATCATATTGGTCCAGTAATATAAAACACGATAAGGAGAGCTATCCCAGTATCCAGTTCACTAGTTAGGCGCAACTAGACCCAGTTGAATGATAGGTCGCATATTCAAACACGTAGACAAGTATCATGTGATAAACATAATTAAACTTTCAACGATAAATTAAGAAATCGGATCTAAAACAAACCAAACATTAAACCTTCATTAAGATGGCTAATACCCTAGGGTATTAGCCCATAACCATTGTAATTATACAAGCATGATCAAATAACCAAGGTAAACTAAACGTTTTACCGAACTATACCAAAAATTAAATGATTACAAGAGTAAACGAATTACACGGTGTCTTCTATGGAATCATGATCAATGCTTGACCTTTGGTTGCTCTTCTTTTCTTCAAAAAAATCATCTTTTATGTATATGGTATAGAGAATATGATTTTGCACACTGAAAACTCATTTTTGAGTCTTCTATTCATAGTGTCTGAAAAAGACTGGATACGCCGTATTAAGCTAGGTCAATACGGCGTATAGGGGTATTTTCTTTGGAGTGCGCACTAAGTTTATAATCAATTAGATATAACTTCCCAAAATATATTTATTCACCAAATCTTTGAATAGTTATCCAGATGGATACGGCGTATGAGGAAACATGGATACGCCATATTAGGAAGTGAGAATACGCGTTTTCTTGTGAAGTCCAGGCGCTGATACGCCGTATCTCCTTTTGTGGATACGGCGTATTGAGCAGAATTAAGCAATCTTTAAATATCATCGTTTAAGCTCCAAAAAGTGCGCCTTTTAGTATGTCTTCACAAACCACTCCGTAATTACTGCAATTTACAATTTTAAGCAATTAAGTAACAATTCTTGAAATAATTATATAAAAGTAGATAATTTATTTGGGATAAATGTTGGTATAAATGTAACGTTATTTTATGTCATCAGTGACCAAAATACTTTAGTTTTAAAGAGGGATGTATCAATGTTCAAAGGATACCAACTAAAATTGCCCGACTTAAAGTTTGAGTTTTTATGTTAATACGAAACTTGAAATTTTGGACACTTTGTAGCATTTTGAAATTTCAACTTACTTAAACATGTAATCAGATCCTCTAACCCATTTAATTAGAAAGTAGACTCAATTCCCTTCGAAATGTAGGTGGCACGACTCGTACGAATTTACGGTTAAGTTTTTATGACCTTTCAAAGTTGATCTAAAATTTGCAAAACCTACTGAAGAACCAGGTCTGTCGGTTCCTTTGCCAAATGGAACCGGCTTGTTAGCGAACAGAACCGCTGGTCTGATTAATTTTTCTAAAAATGCATATTTCGACCCGACGAAAAGGTTTAACACTTGGTAGTCTTTGAGGTAGACTTATATAACAAATTTTGATCATTATTCAAGCTTGTATAACAAAGATATTCAAGAATCAAGGCTTCTAAGAATGAAACATCGACATACTTTTCATATTAAGTCCCGCTTTTCAGATAATTTGATACATGAATCATACTCGGTTTTGAAAACCATTTGTTTTGAAAACAAGAGCCACATGGCTCTGATACCAATTGTGGAAACATAGAGGGGGGAGGGGTGAATATGTTTTCGATTAAAATCTTAAAACTTTTTGTATCAAATGCCCGATCAATCGTGACTTAATATGAATTGTACCAAATATAGTCAATGACTATATAAATAATGGAAAGCATAGAAAAAACAAGTTGTCATAACACAAGCATAAACATCAAGCAATAACACAAACATAATTATAAAGTAAAGATATAACGATATGTAAACAAGAAAGCAAACCGAATACGATGATTTATAGTGGTTCAATCACGGAGCGCCTCTCTGCCCTACTCCACTCCCTGAGTACCCAACTCGAGAGTTAATTTACTAGATCAACAAGCTCCCTTATCAGCGGCAAAAACCTCACACAATGTCACTTATACTTTTTCCGGTACAGAGCTAAATACCGAGTTCTTACACACCGGGTAGAACCAACCCATCGTCGCTTACCCTTTTATCCAGTACAAAGCTAAATACCAAGTTCTAGATCAATGTAGAACCAACCTAACATCCCTTTCAACACAAAAATAAAACTCATATTCTAACCCGCTAGAAAAAACCCATATAACCTCTACATATTACAAGGTGTTTAATTGATAAATGCAAATAAATGAATGATGATCTAAATTAACTTTCATTGATGGTAAATCTTCAAATAGATGAATAACATGAGATATCTAGTCTTGTAGATCTTTTTATGTATATGCTTGGTGATAGATAGAAATGGCAAGATCTTCAAGGCTTGCTTTGGTGGATCATAATTATGCTTACAACAAAATGAATGTTAGAAGCATTATGATCATATGCATATGAGGGTTTAATAGGTGTTTGCTACTGATCTAGGAGAAGGAAAAATGCAAAGAGAAAATGTGTGAAAAAAGGTGTCTAAATGGTGAGATTTGGTTTGCTATTTATCGGCTAATTCTGCACTGTAGCCCGGTTATACCGGTTCCATTGTAGAAGGGAACCGACCAGTGTAAACACATGGAACAAGCACACAGTTTTGCAAATCCGGATTTTAAAAGATTTTATGATAAAAAAATCTTATGAAATCTAATGTGATCTTAAAAGATTTTATCTAGATTTGGTAAGATATTTGAAGATATGGTGATGTCATGGATAAGGTAAAATTACAAGCATTTTTCTTTTAAAGAAATGTGTTAAAGTAAAATGTATATATACTTAAAATGTAAGTTACATGTGTTTAAAAATATGCAAAGTGCAAAATATGAAATGAGGTTTGATCATAATGCAACATAACAAACATGTACGAACTTGTGTTGTAACATACGAGGATTCAAGATGTCAAGAGATGTTGATGTATGTTAAGACAAAATATGATAAAGAGTAACTTGTACATTTGACATTATGTATTACAAATTACAATTTTTTAATTATCAAAACAAACGGGAATGTGTAGATTAAATACCGTAATATTTGCACTAACAATAAGCATTATAATAAGTGTATGTTTACATTATGCTTCTTTTTAAACCCAAACAAGCATGAACGACTACTCCATATTCATTCGAATAAAACTCATAGCATTCATTAAGAATTCAGTAAAGATCATATTTAAAAGAGAAACAAGATTTATTACCGATTCCCAAAGCAAATGATATTGTTTTATAAATGATATTCGATAATAACTTATCTCAAACCCAAAGGTTCTACTTCGAATCACCAAGTAATTCTATCACAATCACCTTCTAACTCGAAATATTATTTCTATTCTCATAATTATAACCGGGAACCTTAATGAACTAAGAACAAGTTCATAAATTCACCAAACTCCTCCCTAACTTTGATCCTAACTCTTCTATGATATTTTGTTGAATGTTGTTGAATGTGTGTGACTCAAAACCCTGTTATAATCCCCTATTTATAGCCTTGAAGTCGTGGGTTAAAAAAAGGTGAAGAGCCATGCCTTGAATGCAAATCATAAAGATTTTGAGTAACTGCAGGGTGAAGTACGCCGTACTTCATATAAAGTACGCCGGCTTTCAACTGCAGGGTGAAGTACAACGTACTTCAGGATAAGTACGCTGATTTTGGCACTTTTACATTTAATACTTTTGTTTCCTTCTTTCTAGATCCATCATTTAACGATCGTTAGAGTATTAACGAGCATACTTTGTGTTTTTAGTCCTTTTCGCTTACTTCGTACCTGAAACAACTATTCCATAATTAAGTATTTAAACATACGATATTTGTTAATACAAATAATATCTAAAAGCGTTATTTATATTTTTTGACCTTTCAACATTTTGATAGTAACAAAATGTAAAAACGTTTACGATAAAATTAAGCGTTTACAAATTATAAATCGTAAAATTCCATTTCTAAGATTAGTAATCACTTAAGGTATGAAAAAACAAATCATTAAGCAAGATTAGTGATCAAGAAAATATTTTTCTCTTATCCATCACATTTTTACAAAAGACACAAAAATAATTCTATAAAATATTTTCTAATTAAAAGAAAAGTTTTATTAAAAACTTAAATTTTAAAATTCAAATTTTCCCCCCAAAATAAAAGGTTCCAAACCAGATACAACCTTCCACACAAAAAGACAAAAAAAGGAGCGTAGTCTAATGGGCGGCCCCTTTGTAGGCCTGGCGGCCCCTTATATATCTGGGACCGCCGGGACCGTCCCTAGTGACCGTTGAATTTTCCTGCCTATAAATACTGCTCCATTCCTTGTAGAAAATTAGACCTCTTTGCATGAAATTTTCAGATAACTTTCTCTCTTTAAAAATATTCTTTCTCTCTCTAAATCTCTTGATCACTAACATTCTTAGATCTTATTTTAAGTGATCTAATCTCTTCTTCTCATCTCTTCCCTCTTATTCAAGTGCAAGAGAAGAACATTCGTATTCACAAAGAAACGAATTGTTATTTAGTGATCTCTCATCTATTCTTCTAAGTACCAA